>VZQC01001325.1:554771-794252 GCA_009823505.1 Rhizomys pruinosus | reverse complement strand
AAAAAAAAAAAAAAAATACCAAGTACCTACTCATGTACGAATGAGTAAATGCCAAGTGCAGGCAGCCACCCTTGGGTGGCATCTCTCCTCATCTCCAGCATGGGTTGGAGCAGGTTGGAGTTTCTGAGCACGTGTTGTGGTGGGTAGAAAACCCAAATGGTTCAATCGATTCCAGAGGGGAAGCCAGTTGGAAAGGTGCAGCCAGGAAGAGGAACGTTAGGGGCATTCTCTTCACCAAGCTGCTGCTCCTGGCTTTGTCAATGAGAAGAGACTGGTGCTTATACACTGTGGCAAAAACTGGGCGAGCATATTCAAAACTGTGCATTTATTAACAAAGTGATTGGCAGCAAAGTATAGATTAATATGGAAGATTCAATAAAATCTGAATTGAAAAAAAAGAAATTCTCAAAGAATTAATAAAATGTGAAAAAATAAATTTAAACAATATGTAACAAGAAACTTTACATGCATGCTGCTATGTGAAAGAAACCAACGACAAGCATCAGTTCTACTGGTATGAAATGTCCAAGGAAGGTTAAAATTTAGAGATTCACAGTGGAGCTGGGGGTTGAGTGAATACTTTATGAGATAGAAATAATGTAAACTTATTTGAGCATGTCTATCCTCTTTGTCAGTTTCTCTTTAGATACTACCTAATGACTTTGCTGTCTATTTTTCAGCAAACAAAATAAAGTAAATGTTCAGCTTTACCTTTCTCTGACTTTCATGTCTCTTCTTGTGCAGAGGAGGCACTGGATCCACATGAATTTGTCTTCTAGTAATGGTCCCTCCCAGAACATTCATGGGAGTAGAGAGATGAGATGAGAAGAATTGAGGCTGTGTCTCATAAGCTCAAATCAGAAGTCCTCTATGGAAGCATCAAGTGTCAGGTATCCAGGCAAGCATACTATTTAAACTTGTCTAAATTTTCAAATTCTTAAAAATTGTTGGGGCTAGAAATATGGCTCAGCAGCTAAGAGCACTGGCTGGTCTTGCAGAGGATCTGAGTTTGGTTCCTAGCACCCACATGGTGACTAACAACCACCCATAATTCCAGTTCCAGGGACTCCAAACCGTTCTCTGACTTTCATGGGCATTGCATGGCATGGGTGCACTTACATACATGCAGGCAATTCACTCATACACATAAAATAAAAATAATAAATAGAATATTTTTTAAATTGTTATGTCCAATAGAAAAAATGATGGCATAGAAATATCTATGTTTTCAAGGTCATAGTACCAGCCTAATGAAGAGCTGGAAATGGATTGCCAACATCTGCTGAACTAGGCCGATTATCACGTCTCTTTTATTTACCTTGAAAAAAACCCATACTGTGATTGATAGCGAAAGTGATAGAAACATGTGAAGATGTATCCAAGATTAAGAAAGAAGAGGAACATGCAAGATAAAAACCCTTTCAAATGCAACTGTGGCAAAGGGCATATCTGTAAGCCAGTCTATAAAGTGGTTGTAATAATTCTGAGCAATTATTTAGCAGTCAGGAAAAGATTGCCAGGGAATGATGGAAGGGTCTGGCAGGAGAAATTGTCAAAAGACTGGCATCAATCACAGCTAAGTGTGGCATCCCTGCTAATTATGTGACCCCTGTGGTGAGCCTGCCCAAGCAGAACTCTGATGGCTCAATGATGGGGTTGTGAGGATGATGGATGAAGAGGCCATCCACATCTGGGACGAGCAGAGCACAGTGCTCAAGCTGAGGGTGTGGATATGCAGTGATTCTCAGAGGCCCAGCATGAATAACTCTCAGCCAAATGTACAAGGGGAAGAAAGGTTATCCTGGCTAAAGTACCCCAAGAGTGCACAAAACAATAAATAAAACTTAAGGCATTTTCTGTTCACTGCCTTTTAAGTTTTTATTGTCATATTTTGGTGGTCATTTATGAGCTACATATGTTATATGCTATTTCAAACTAAACTCACTAGGTTGTGATCACCCAGCCCACTGTCCAGCTGTGTAAAACTTGAGATCTAGTGAAATGAAATTCCTGAGCTGAGGCTACCAGCCTGCAAGTAACAGACTCTGCAGGACCACAGGAGGTTTAACTCCAGGACCAGCCTCTGCCCACTTTGTCCCACCATCTTCTCTCAAAGAGAACAGTCTGTAAGCTTGGTTAGTAAGCACTTACATAAACAGCAGATGAGTGGCGCTTCCTTACTCTTGAACTCACTGTTTTGAACAACAGTTCCCCATGGATGTGAAAACTCAGAAATAACAATTCTCTTGTTCACTGCCATTTTGCCCCATTGTTAGGCTAATGCTAATCAGACTCCCTTCACGTCCTGTACTAGCCAGAAAAACAAGACTGCAGTTACTACACACTTACCAACAGCTTGTACATTCCCCACGGTCTAGATCAATACTGTCAGAGTGAAAACCACAAATGCTAGCTATATCCAAGATGTTAATTGTCCTAGTAGCTACATTCTTTTATCTGTGTATGTATACATGTGTGGGCATGTTTGTGTGTGATTGTAGGTGTATGCATGCCATGTCATGCATGTGGAGGACAGTGGACAACTTCTGTATCAGCCCTCCCCTTCCACCTTGTTTGAGACAAGGTCTCTTGTTCACTACTATGTACACCAGGCTAGCTGGTGCACAAGCTTCTGGGGACCCTTCACCTCCCATCTCACTGTGGAAGTATTGAGATTTCAGATACATACTACCACATGCATCTTCACATGGGTTCTGAGGGTTGAACTCAGGTCCTCAAACTTAAATGGCAAGAGTTTTACCCACTGAGCCATTTCCCCAGCCACACTTTTTAAAATAAAAAGAAACATAGAATTTAACTATGTATTTAATATTGACCAGTATTTCCAAAGGCTATTATTTCAACATTTAATCAATATAAAAGGTGCTATGTCTGTTTTTGCATTATATCTTTGAAATCCGATACACAGAACATCTCAATTTGGCCTGGCCACCTCTCAAGTGATCAACATCTATCTACCTGTATCTGAGTATGTTGGTAATTCCAGCTTCTAAGGAAAATGCAACAAGGGGATCTTGAGTTCGAGATCAACCTGGGTGACATAGTAAGAGCCAGCAAAAAAAAAAAAAAAGGAAGAAGAGCGGAAGGAGGGTGAGGGAAAAAGTTTCTTCACTTACTGACTGTCATACTGGACTGTATAATTCATTTTTAAAGAATTTTTGTGTGGATGATGGTTTTACCTGGATGTATAAGCACACCCATAATTGCTTTGCCCATTGAGGCCAGAAGAAGGCCATTGGATCCCCGGAACTGGACTTAGGGACAGTTGTGAGCCACCATGTGGATGCTGGGAGCCAAACCCAGGCAACAGCAGCCAGTGCTCTTAACCGCTGAGCCATCTCTCCAGCCCCTGGACTATGGAATAGTTCTTGGTTTAACTGACCTAACTTCCTACCTTTATACCTACTGCTACTTTATCTAGTATGCTATCTGCCCATTCATCTACCAACTACTTCATTTATTTATACATTTTGTCAAAGAACTTAAGAAGAGTTGACCTTTCTCTACATAGCCCTACTTCATCTGTATATTTTAGATTATGATAACCTTAAACTCCTGAAAACTAGCTTTGATCTGAAGTCATGACTTCAGCTTGTGGTTCTAGTACTCTGTCCACCAACCCAAAGATTCTGTCTGATTCCAGACAATTATCTTTCTTTTCCATTTAGTTATATTTTCTTTCTTATGAACAAGTAGGAAATTCAATGAATTCTCACAAAGTGAGCTTTATCTAAGGAGCCAACACTCAAGAACTCTAACCAGCACCCCAAATCCCTCTTGTGAGCCCTCCCCCAGAGAAATAACTGTCCTAACTTTTAAAAACCACAGATTCACTTGAACTCTTTTTTGTTATTACATGAGTAGACTAGGGACTTTCTGAGACCTCACCCCAAAACTAGGTCTTATTCTGTTATATTTGTCTTCTCTCAGTCAGATGCATGAGAGTCATCCATGTTGGCAAGTGTAGTTTGAGGGCTTTTGTGTGACTGTCATGGTTATTCATCCACTCTACAGCTGATAGATTTGAGGGACTTCCTGCTTTTTGGCTGTTATAAATCATGCTTTGGCAAACATATTTTGTATGTATTTTGATAGAAAAAATGTGTGTGTATGTGTGTGTGTGTGTGCGTATGCAATTGCTATATTAGGCAGAATAATGATCCCAAAGATTTGAGTTCCTAATCCCTAAAATGTTTAAATTTCACCTTAAATATGAAAGGACTTTTCCAGTGTGGTTAAGTTAGGGACCTTGTGATGGAAAGACTTCTTGCTGCAGATAATAAACACAGGTGGCCTGGGAAGAAAGCAGAGAGTGATTTTGCATAGAGAGATGCAAAGAGAGAGGCAGAAGTCAGTTTTATGGGCATGGGCAAGGAATGTCAATAGTCACCAGAAACTAAAAGAAGTGAGATCCACAGATCACTGGATCTTCCCGAGAGCTCCAGTTGCACACAGCCCTGCCACATCTAGATTTCAGCCCAGCGGTTCCCATTTCAGGCTTCTGTCCTTTAATACTGTTGGAGGAACAGGTTTCATTTCAAGCAAGCAGCTTGTGTTGATTCATCTCAGGGTCCTATCACATGTTAAGCTGTTTTCCCAACTGACAATTATCTATCTAAAAGGGAAAAATTCCTCAGTTTTCTAATTTCCACCCATATTTAAATGTAGATTATAAGATTGGAGAGCAAGATTGAAAAGTATGCTCTCTACAAAGTAAAATTATTTACCTTGTTCATATGTCCAAACTCTGTAAATATTTAAATTATCATTAAAATGCAAAATAAAGAATGAAAACAAATATCCTCAACAATGCTATGTATGAAGACCAGAGGACCACTTAAGGCCAGAACATACAGTGCCTCTATGCACAATACAGCTTCCACTCTGCACCAAGAGAGTACTACTTCCTCTGGATCTGAATCAGAAGAAGGCTAAAGCAACAGCTATTGCCCTTCATATTCCAAGAATTCTATTTCCCAACAATTCTTTCCCAACCCCATAGTTTTTTAAGATCGAAAGGTTATGCCTGGACAAGCTTCAGCTCATGAAAGAAAACAGCCAGAATTGACTAGAGACCAAGACATCAGCTCCAGAGAAAGTAGACTGTTTTGCTTCTCATCCACCTGTGCCCCTTTTCTAAGCCTAGGGAACAATCTGTGGAAGAGGGGGCACGGTAGAATGTAAGGGCTGCGATTGGGGTGAATGGTGAAACCACAACAATATAGACTGGACACTCAATTGATCAACTTGATTGAACATACAAGCCCCCCCCTGCTGGATGGTGGGACCCATGAGCTGTGTGGGTTTGGGCATAACTGCTTGCAAATTGGTTTTACATGAATGATGCTTGTACTCACAAATTATCACTTATTGTTTAAAAAAATGAAAACAAAACAAAACAAAAAACCAGAGAAAGATGCAGAAAAGTTATAGCATAATGCATGATCTGGGATGGGTAGGGGTGGGGTGGGGGGAATGGAAGGGGATATATGCCTGAACTGAATTGGAAAATGATGTATGAAATACACAACGCATCAATAAAAAAATAAATTAAAGCCGGGCGTGGTGGCGCACGCCTTTAATCCTAGCACTTGGGAGGCAGAGGCAGGCGGATCTTTGTGAGTTCAAGGCCAGCCTGGTCTACAGAATGAGTTCCAGGACAGCTGGGACTACAGGGAGACCCTGTCTCGAAAAGACCAAAATAAATAAATAAATAAATAAATAAATTTTAAAAAGATTTTTTATTATTGTTTTATGTATGTGTATGTGTATGTGCATGTGTGTGTGCACGTACATGCATATGTGCATGTGTATGTGTATGTGCATGTGCATGTGTATGTGCATGTGCGTGTGCGTGTGTGTATGTGTATGCATATGTGCATGTGTATGTTCATGTGCATGTGTATGTGCATGTGTACGTGCATGTGAATGTGTATGTGCATGTGTATGTGCATGTGTATATCCATGTGCATGTGCATGTGTATGTGCATGTGCATGTGCATGTGCATGTGTATGTGCATGTGCATGTGCATGTGTATGTGTATGTGTGTGAGTGAATTCCAGGTCTGTGCAGGTGCCTGCTGAGGCCAGATAATGGTATCTGATCCTTTGGAGATGGAGTAACAAGTGGTCATGAAAACAGAACTCAGATCCTTGCAAAAGCAACAACTTCTCTTGACTACTGAGGCATCTCTCCAGCCCCACAACCCTCAGTTTAAAGAAATAAGAAGGGAAATCCCAGAAGACAAATTATCAGAAATCATATGGAAACAAGTGATAATACAGATCTTTGAATAAATACATTTTCTTTCTGTTCAGATGGAGAGCAAAGAACAGAACCAGGAATAACACAAGACAGGATCTGTACCTGCAGAAACAGCAGGGAGCCCAGAAATTAGCAACTGGCACAAAAGCTGCAGGCAAACTTCCCTTCGAGTAACCCCTTTTTGGGACCAAGGATAAGTCACTCTGGAGAAAAACAGGGAACCAACCAAACCAAGCTGAACTGAAAAGGAGTAAGGATGAAAACAACCAATCATGAGGATTGTAATGTGCTGAACTGAGTGTGGCCAAAAAGATAACCTGAGCTCCTAACTCAAAAACCCATGACTGTGAGTCCATTCTAGAATAAGTGTGATTAGTTGATTTTAAATAGGGTCATACTGGAGTGGGAGGGGTCTTCTGTTACAGATGTCTGGTGTACTGCTGAGGAAAGGGAAACTGGGTCACAAACACAGAGAAGAGAATGCCATGCAAAGAAAGACAGGTAAGGACAGTGGAGGTGGGGCCTGGAGACACTGCCAAGGAAGCTCTGGCCTTCCCGAAGCTGCAGGGGGCAAGCAAGGGCCTCCTCTGAAGCTGTGCACAGACAGGTATAGCCTCTTCCACATCTTCATTCTGGACTTCCAGCAGCTTGAACTATGAGCAAAAAGGTTTCCATTGTGTAGTCACCCAGTTGGATGAACTTTATTAGAGCGAGCCTAAGATACCCATAACAAGACTTATGAAAAAAACACTGTCCAAATAAAAGGAGCAATCACTGTCCAGAGGGCTAAAAGAAAAGCATACTTTCAAAAAGTTAGCAAAGGATACAAATGAAAATGTCAGTAAACTACTAGCATCTTCTATAAGATGCATGCAGCTATGCTCTGTGATAGACAATGAAATTTTTTAAAATTGGGTAAAAAAAGAGATAGTGTACACTGAAAAGAATTGACAAAAGAATACTTTGGTCCACATTCTTCTAGCTTTCATAAATGCACTGAGAACCCAAGTTGGAGAATGTCAAGTGAAGTAGCGAGGGTTACATGGGATTTCTTGAACTAACTTCAAGACTTTTCTGTACATCAAAACTCATTTTAAAATTAAAATTTGATTTGTAAAGAGTCAGAAAGAGGAAAATACAGATGTCAAGATCATGCTAACTCTGGTAAAGTATGAAGGATATGGTTGGTGATAAGCATGCCTTCAGAAACATTGGTAGTGCCCAGCTCTTAAGATGGAGCAGTCAGGCCTGGAGGCATGTACCTGCAATCCCAGCTCATGAGGCTAAGATGGGAAGATGAGTTCGAGGATTCATACTTTGTCTCAAAAATGAAAATAATGCTAAATTATGAGTAATCATTTATCAAGTTCAAAATATATGGTCTTACTAAATACAATGTTTTATACATTAATATACTATAATAAAAATTTAACAGTGTCAGAGTATCAAGCCCCTCTTGATCCACTAGAGAGCATACCTATCCCATAGAAGCAAAACCTTCATGTTTTTCTGTGAAAAAAAATGAAAACAGAAGAAAACATGTAAAAGAACTTGTGAAGAACAGAAAGCTATAGCCCAAAGTGAAGGCAGTAGCAGAAAGTTTTCCCTGTGTTGAAAAAAGAGCTATGCACTGAACAAGCTTGCTATAGGCAAAACAAATTAAAATATTTTTTTCTACACACTGGCTGGAAAAGGTTTTGAAATACAAAGATGGAGACAAAATACCTTAGTAGTATTCAGCCAGCATAAAAGAAGACATTTCTAACAATGAAATAACCAATTTATCCCAAATTCCTTTTCTATAATATTACACTCCAAGAAATAATGGAACAATACCTAGAGTCCCAGGAAAAATACCATGGTCCTGTAATTTTTTAATAAAAAATACTATTCTTACATAAGATAACAGAAAGATATTCTTGATTATGAGAGAGCCCAGAAGATAGACTGTTCACACACTTGCCTTGGAAAAAATCAACTGAGCTGCATTGGTGCCAGGCCATGCACAAATTGGAAAACCAGAGAGGACTGAGGAATACTCACATTTTAAAATGTCTAAATAGTTTTATAAAGATGTTTCTAAAATCTAACTGCAAAAGCAAAAGTTAATTATTTCAAGAGAAAATGCCAGGTATATAATAAATTTAGAACAAGTGTCTGCATCTTGAAAATGAATATATCTAAATCTTAAATACAGATATAGACACAGAAAGATGATACAGAAATTATGTGTATGAGATATGGCCATTTTTCTGCATAGAGACAGGTGCTAACTATATAATAGTAACAAAGGGGGAGAAACTGTTTTCTTAACTCTGATACCACAATCAGCAAAGAACATCTGTAAGATCTCTGGCCCCCAGAATGTGAGTGGGGATTTCTCCCAACCAGCAGTCAATCAACCCACACTTTCCCACAGCATGGGGCTTCAAGTGTTCACCAATTTGGATGGGTTCTGATATGGTCTACTCTAGGTAGCATCAGATGGTCTTGGGGACTGAGTTCCACAGGACTTCCCCTATTTCTTCAACCCAACCTGTTTCACCCACGCTTTTATCCCACTGGCTGAGAATTAGAATTCTCACAACCCCATCCTCAACTTCCAATAATTTGCTGAAGCAGCTCAGTACAAACACACAGATTCATAGGCAAGGGGCTGTGGTAGAAGAGATATGGAGCTCCAGGCCATCTTTAGCAGACCCCCTCCAGGGACTGCCACAAAGGCAGTGGTCTAGAAGCTCTTCAAACCCTTCCTTCAGAATTTTTTGTTTTGTTTTTTGTTTTTGTTTTTGTTTTTGGTCTTTTCGAGACAAGGTCTCCCTGTAGCCCCAGCTGTCCTGGAACTCACATTGTACACCAGGCTGGCCTTGAACTCACAAAGATCTGCCTGCCTCTGCCTCCCAAGTGCTATGGAGGCTCTGTCACTGAGGAATGACTTGCTGAGCCACTGCCTAGTGGCGAGCAAATGAAACTCTCTCACCCTTCAAAGGCTAGATGATGGGGTTGCAAGTCCTAACTTCTTAAGCATCTCTTTGTTTGTCCTGATACCACCCAAAATCTTGTTTTACAGCCAATTTTTATTGAAGCTTTGTGCATTTCATACAAAATTTCCAATCAAATCTAGACCCATGCCCCCTTCCTTGCCGCCCCACCACCAGAGCTCACACATTCTGCCAAACATGTCTTTCATCTTTTTCTCAGTCTCTTTTAAAATTTTCATTGCAGAAGTTTATTGTTTTGAGCAGAGGTTCACCACTTCAGTCAGTTCTTTGACCCCATCCTTCTGCTGCTGCTGCTGCTATTGTTGTTGTTTTCATTCTCTCCAATTTCCATCATGCCAAAATATGCACATATGCATGCCACATATATCATAGGTTTTAGCATCTTCAGCTTATGAATTTTTTATTAGGCTAAAAGATGTCATCTTTGAAGGCTCCTCCTTGGCAAGCCCAAACCACCATCAGTTCTGCCCTTGTGCTGCACACTGGGGTTTTCCCTTCCCATGGTCACCAAATGAGGTCCAGTAAGCACCGCATCCTGTCTTGATCTTCCTGTACTGGTCTCCATGATATAGCCTGGGTAGTCCAACAATGGCAGTCTATACTCTGAAGAGGCTGAAAACTAAGTAGTAGCTCAGTCCACAAGCTGGATGTCTCAGCAGTCCTCATCTGGCTCTGAAGGTATGGAGAGACATGAGTCTTCTGTCCATATTGGAAGGTTGAAAAGCTGTGTCTCATGTCTTTCAAGGATGGCAAAACCAAAGGCAGCCACAGGGTAGCTGCACTTGCCAGCAAGACAGGCAAAACGACTGTGCTCTTTTTTGTCTTTTTACTAAGATCTCAAGTTTTATACCTGAAATTCAATTTCTTGGGTCTTATTAAATATTTATTTCTGTTTATACTTTCCTTTTGGATGTTTAAGGCCACACAGTTAGTCCAGATTAACCAAGGTTTTTGTTTTCTCATGATCACTTGTGGATATGGTCCTCAGGTCTTGTGGAGGGGAGCCCCTGGCTCCTTTTGGCTTTTCATTTACCAGTTACATCTACTTGAGAATAGAGTCAGGTCTTGCTAGACCAGGCTTCCCTTTTTGAAGCATGAACAGACTTTCCTATTTATAGACTAGACACTGGCTGAAGTCCCATTAGTAGATCTCCAAGACATCCCTGCACAGTAACACTGGTGACTCACATTTGCAGGGCATTTCAAGAGATGCCCCCATGCATAGTCCACTGGGGCTTAGTTGACCTCTGAGGGCAAGGACCCTCAGCCAAATTGGTATGGACATTAAGTATGGTTGTTAAGTGTCCAGAAAGACTAAGTTACACCAGCCTGACACCTTTAACTGCAGTATAATATTTTAGAAAAGGCTTGGACAAAAGCTCAAACAGCCTTGTATATGAAATATTAAGAAGCACGCTCATAAAATAAATATTGTGGTTAGACATAATGTCATGACATACTAGTTTTTTCCTCATTCATTTGATCTTATATTACTCTAAAATATGCATACATACCCTCCACCTACCAAAAATTCCTAAGTCTGAAAATAAATGGTAGCTTAGTTCTAGAACCTGTTCAATCTTTTTGTATTTGTTGAGGTTTTTTTCTGTGTCCCAGTATGTGGCTGATTTTGGAGAATGTTCCATGGGGTGCTGAGTAGAAAGTGTATTCTCTGGTATTTGGGTGGAATATTCAGTAGATGTTTGTGAGGTCCATTTGGTGTATCATATCATTTGGATCAGATGTCTCTCTGTTTATACTTTGTTTGGTTGATCTGTCCAAAGGGCTCAGTGGGGTATTGAAGTCCCCTACTGTCCTAGTTTGTCTTCCATTGCTGTGACAAAAAACTCTGACCGACACCAACTTGGGGAGGAAAGGGATTATTCAGATTACATCTCCCGGGTCACAGTTCATCACTTAGGGAGCCCAAGGCAGGAACTCAGGACAGGAACCTGGAGGCAGGAGCTGAAGCACAAGCCATGGAGGAATGCTATTCACTGGCTTGCTCCCCTGGCTCATGCCCAGCCCGCCTTCTTATACAGTACACAACAACCTACCCAGGGTGGCACTACTCCCAAACTGCTCAATCATCAAGACAATACTCCACAGATGTAGCCACAGGCCAATCCAATGGAGCCAATTTCCCAATTGAGGCTCCCTCAACCCAGGTGTGTCAAGTTGACACTAAAGCTATCCAGCACAATTGACCCCTTGTCAACTTTACACACAAAACACATTACTATTAAACCACCACCTTTCCAGTTCTTATCCCCAAAGTATGATGTTAACATTAATTACAACCTAAGACAGTACAAGCTTAAAAGCCCAACAGTCCTTAAAATGTCCAAACGCTTAAAAGTTCAATCTATTAAAAGTCTCTTAACTGTGGGCTGCTGTAAAATCCAAAACAAGTACTCTCTTATTTCAAAGGGAAGAATCAGGCACACTCAAACAAAACCTAAGTCCAGCAAAGTAGCTCAAGGCTGGACACCTGGGATTCACTCACGATCTTCTGGGCTCCTAAGGGTTTTGGCAGCTCCCCCTCTCCAACTCTGCCATCCGTGGCAAACACAGCTCATCTCGCAGGCCCAGGCTGACTCCATTTCACACCTGCTGCTGCTCTTGGTGGTCGTCCCACGGTCCCGGCATCTCCAAAAAGCTGGGGTCGCCACTGAAACTGAGGCAGCACCTTCACATCAATGGTCTCTTCTGACCTCTCCTTGTGCAAAGCCTCAGCTTCTCTCCATGACCCCTGCAATCCTGGGGTCTTCACTACAACCGAGGTGCACTTCCACCAATGGTCTTTCCTGACCTGTCACAGTGCCAAGCCTCGGCTGCTCTCTGTGACCCCCTCAAATGTCAACACCAGAACCATACACTACCAAGTCCTGCTTCTGGCTTGAGATGGAGGCTCAGACCCCTTCTGGAACACAGCTTCTGTGTGCTGACCCTGAAGAAATTCTTCCCAGAAGATTTCACCACAGTGATGCTGGTCTCTTGTTACTTATAGCTGATTTTTCAGCCCCAGCTAACCAGCATCAATTGTCCCAGTACAACAAAGCTTTCACTTCAGGTTCTGGTCTCTTGTTACTTATAGCTGATTCTTCAGCCCCAGATGACCAGAACCCACAGATTAATCAATCCTGATGATCTCTGCTCCCCTTTGAAACTAGAAACTTCACAAGCCAGGCCTCCATCTTCTACAAATCCTTCATTAAAACTACTCCAAGCTCCACAGCAACAATCTTTAGGCATTCAATGATCTTCCCAGCCCAAAGTTCCAAATGCTTCCACAATCCTTCCCCAAAACACCAAGGTCAGGTCTGTCGCAGCAATACCCCACTCTCAGTACCAATTTCTATCCTAGTTTGTCTTCCATTGCTGTGACAAAACACTTTGACTGACACCAAATTGGGGAGGAAAGGGTTTATTCAGATTACATCTCCCGGGTCACAGTTCATCACTTAGGGAGCCCAAGGCAGGAACTCAGGGCAGGAACCTGGAGGCAGGAGCTGAAGCACAAGCCATGGAGGAATGCTATTCACTGGCTTGCTCCCCTGGCTCATGCCCAGCCCACCTTCTTATACAGTATACAACAACCTGCCCAGGGTGGCACTACTCATTGTGGGCTGGGCCCTCCCACACTGCTCAACCATCAAGACAATACTCCACAGATGTGGCCACAGGCCAATCCAATGGATCGAATTCCCCAATTGAGGCTCCATCAACCCAGGTGTGTCAAGTTGACACTAAAGCTATCCAGTACACCTACTATGAGTGTGCTGGGGGTTAATCTGTCCCTTGAGGTCCTGGAGAATTATATTTATAAAGTTTTGTGCACCAGAGTTTGGTGCATATGTATTCATGATTGTGAAATCTTCATGGTTAATTCCTCCTTTGATAAACATGTAATGGCCCTCTTTGTCTCATCTGATTTCTTGTACTTTGAAGTCTATTTTGTCTGATATTAAAATAGCAACACCTGCTTTCTTTTTTGGTACCATTTGCTTGGGATATTTTTTTCCCATCCTTTCACTTTGGTGCCTATCCTTGAGGTTGAGATGTGTTTCTTGTAGACAGCATATAGACGGGTTCTGTTTCCTAATCCATTCTCCCAGCCCAAGTCTTTTGATTGGGGAGTTTAGTCCATTAATACTTAAGATTATACATGAAAGATGTATGTTGCTTCCTTTCACAATATTATCCATTTGCATTTTTGGTCTAGGTTTCTACTTCTGCAGTTATGCTGTTATTGATTTCTCTTTCTAGGTGCCTGGGGATGGTTGCTCCTTTCTTCTGTCCTTTGAATTGCTTCAAGTATTCTCTGAAGGGTTGGTTTTCCAGACATGTATTCTTTCATCTTGTTTATGTCATGGAAGATTTTTCTCTCTCCTTCAGCTATAATCAACATTTTTGCTGGGTATAGTAACCTGGGTTGGCATCTATAGTCCTTTAACACTGGGAATGCTTTGCTCCATGTTCTTCTTGTGTTCATAGTTTGCACTGAAAAGTCAGTTGTAATTCTGATGGGTTTCCCCTTGTATGTAACTTGTCTTTCTCTTGTGGCTTTCAGAATTTTGTCTTTGTTTTGGGTGTCTAGCATTTTAACTATGATATGGTGTGGGGAGTTTCTTTGATCTTGTCTGTCTGGAGTTCTTTGTGCTTCTTGTATTTGTATGGGTTTGTCTTTCTTTAGTTTGGGGAAATTTTCATCTATTAATCTGTTGAAGATCTTATCAATACCATTTTTCTTGGGATTCTTCTCCTTCTACTATTCCTATGATGCAGAGGTTTGATCTTTTCATAGTGTCCCATGTTTCCTGGTTGTTCCACTTTTGTGTATTTTTAAATTTTGCATAATCTTTACTTGAGCTTTTTAGTTGTTCTATGTTATCCTCCAGGTCTGATATTCTTTTTTCTGCTTCCTCCATTCTACTTCTGAGGCTTTTTCCCTTCCTTTCCTCTTGATTGGATGAGTGTTCGATTTCCTTTTTCATTCCATCCTGTGATTTCTTTATCTCTACTTCCTTTTGGAGCTTCTCTTCCTGTAGCTCCTGCTTTGCTGGTTGGTTTCCATTTTTTATTTCAGCATGGGATCTTTTCAGTGTTTTCACTTCCTTCTGGAGTTTGTCATTCTCTCCCTCTAGGTCCTTCTTGAGTTTTTCATTCTCTCTCCTTAGTTCTCTGACTTGTTCTTTATATTCTTTGATTTCTTTGAATATGTCTGCAGTTGTTCCTCTAAGATCTGTGTCCTGGGCTACTTCCAGGGAGATCTCACCATAGGAATCTCACCATAGGAATCAATCTCAGGGTTGATAGAGCTTGGTGGGGAATTATTCTGCGCTTTTCCCATGCCTTTCCTTCATTGTGCCCTCAGCATATGGGTTTCTCTTTGTTTGTATTCTGATGCAAATCCCAAATGTTTCTTCACTGTGTTGAAGGCTTTTTTTGTTTGCCTCCTTCAGATGCCTTCGGTTTTTTTGTTGTTTTTGTTTTTGATTTTCTCCTTGTTTATGGAGTATTGACTTGTCTAGGTTTCAATCTTTCAATACTGGTTATATATTGGAAGTCTAACTCACCCTTCCCTTTCTGTTCTGAAGGTTCTCCAGAAACCAGGTAGGGAACAACCCAGTCAGTACCCTGCTGAGCACAGTGCTCAAGATTCCAAGAATTTTAATAGCTCAGCAGTTAGGAGCACTTGCTCTTAATTCTTGCAAATAATAGATCTGTTTCCAAGACCCTCATGAATTCTTATTCTTGCAGATAATAGATCTGTTTCCAAGACCCTCATGGCAGATAATAATCACCTGTAACTCCAGTTTCAGGGAATCCATCACTCTCCTGGCCTCCATAGGCACTACACACATATATATGCAGGCAAAACACTCATAAACATAAAATGCAAATAAATGTTAAAATTTTTTAAGATTCATATTCCAGGAAACAAAGATTATACATATATAATAAAATCACACTTAGACATGATATAAATAATTAGCTTGCTATATAAAATAACTGCATAATTACTTTTTAGCTCTATAGATACTATTTATAAATTTGTCTATACCTTTATCTATCTACCTAAATCTGTAGCTCAGAGACTCCTAGTAAGATTCTGTCATCCCTAATAACCACCATTGGTAAGAATCTTAACCCCAGTCCTCTTCCTGGCACCCCTAAGCTTACCCAACAGAAATAACATTGTGTTTCACACTGTAAGAAGTGGCCACTGTAAGAAGCCCAGCACTTTCTCATAGATCATTTGTTTCTTCAACCCTGTATAGCCAGTGTACTCTGTGCTGATGTAATCTCCCACTCTCAACTCTACATCGATGATTGTACCCTATAGCTCTTGCCTCTTCTTTCCTACTAATTCCTATAGAATTCAGAATTATTTGGCTAATTCTTTCAAATACAAATATGTTAAAGGAAAAAACTAAAATTAAGTAATAACAAAATTCATAAAATATCAAATACAAAGAGAATTACAATAGCATCAGAAATAAAACACATGGGATGGAAAAATAGCTCAGTGGTTAAGAGCATATAGTGCTCCTCACAAGACCCAAGTTCAGTTCCCAGCACCCAAGTTAGGTAGCTCCTGTTAGTTTCATTTTGAGGGGAGACTGAGCGCAGGGGGATAAAGTGTCAGGACTCCAATGAGAGGGAAGTCAGGTTTACTTCAGGCATGGCAGCTGACCTGCCTGTGTCAGGATTAGGCTGACGAGCAGCAGAATGTCCCAAACTGGCAGTTTTTATACCCAAGCACACAAGGAAGTAGGCTTACAATGAAATGGGTGTGGGAAGATAGGGGAATGGGCATAGGTGGGTCTGTGCCCACTATCAGAAGGAGCATCCTGAGAGAAACTGGGATTTGTGGCTGGTGTCAGTAGAACCATTCTGAATGAAGTTGAGGTCTGATTCTGGTCTTGGGTGAGACATGATTGCAGCAACATTCTTCGGGTTGCAGGAATGCAGTCCAGGGTAATTGTTTCTCAGAACTTCTTCCTTAGTTGGCCTCTTGAAGTCCCTAACTTACATGGGCTTCAACCTTATATTAACCACCTGTAACTCCAGGTCCAGGGGAATTGCCTCCCTCTTCTGACCTCCATGGGCATTACACAACATGGGTGCACTTATATACATACAGGAAATACACTCATACACATAAAATAAAAAATAATAAAAAAAGACTCATTCATCTGACAAAGCATTGATTTCCAGAATATATAAACTACTCAAAAAACAAAGAAGAAAGCAAACAAATGACCCACTCAATAGATGGAGCAAAGAGCTGAACAGAGATTTCACAAGTGAGGAATTAGAGATGGCTGAGAAACATCTTAAGAAATGTTCAACATGGCTAATAATTAAGGAAATGCAAATTAAAACCACTTTGAGATATCATCTTACTCCAATAAGACTGGCTAGAATCAAGAAAACAAATGATACCAAGTGCTGGAGAGGCTGTGGGGAAAGGGGAACACTCATCCACTGCTGGTGGGAATGTAAACTGGTACAACCACTATGGAAAGCAGTGTGGAGAACCCTTGGAAGACTTGGAATGAACTTGCCACCTGACCCAGCCATACCACTCCTGGGCATGTACCCACAAGACTCATCTTACCACAGAGATACATGCACAGCCATGTTTATTGCAGCTCTCTTCACAACAGCAAGGAGCTGGAACCAATTCAAGTGCCCCTCAACTGACGAGTGGATAGAGAAAATGTGGTACATCTACACAATGGAGTTCTATGCAGTGGTAAAGAAAGATGACATCGTGAGCTTTGGAAGTAACTGGATGGAGCTAGAAGATATGCTGAGTGAAGTAACACAGTCCCAGAAAAACAAACAACAAATGGCATCCCTTATCTGTGGATGCTAGCACCAATTACCTAATTGTATGGCATACTGAGCAACGTCAATGTGATCTAAAAACAACTGTGCTCTTGTATTGTAAATCCCTTAAAAAATAATAAACAGGGGCTAGAGAGGTAGCCTAGTGGTTAAGAGCACTGGGTTCGATCCCCAGCATCCACATGGCAGCTAAGAACCATCTGTAACTCCAGTTCCAGGAGAACTCCAGTTCCAGGAGAACTCCAGTTCCAGGGGAATCCAACACCCTCTTCTGACCTCCGTTGCATTGCATGACACAGGTGAACAAACCTACATGCAGACAGTACATTCATACACATACAAAAATAAATAAAATTTAAAAAATAATAAATTTTTAAAAAAGACTCATTACCTGATAGATGGCAGACTTTTCATTAAAAAGAGAAGATAGAAAAAAGTAAGAACATCTCTGAAGCAAGGAGCAGAATATACTTTTCAAGGATTTCATTACTGGTAGCAATGGATGGAGGTACTGTGATTTGAACTTTGAATGTCCCCAGAGGCCTATGTAGAAAGGCTTAGTCCCATGATGCCACCAGGAGATGGTGTAACTTTAGAAGGTTTGTCTAGTATAAAGCTAGGCCGTTGAGCACATGCCCTTAAAGCAGTTACCAGGACCTCAGAGCCTTCCTCCTAGTGCTTGCTTCCAGGCTATCAGTAGATGAGCAGTCCTTCTAGCACGTTCCCCCTACCATGATTCAGTGCCTCACCAAAGGCCCAAGGGGAATAAGGCCAGGTACCATGGGTTGAAACCTCTGAGACTAAGAGTCAAAATAAACCATTTCTTCTTATAAGCCAATTACTTCGGGTATTTTGTCACAGTTTTATAAATCTGGCTTATACAAGAAAGCCCTGATCTCTTCACCTCCTTGCCAATACCTATCCCTCTCACTTTTAAATTGTGCCATTCCAGTGAGTGTGACCCAAATTCCAGGACAGCTGGGGCTACAGGGAGACCCTGTCTCGAAAAGACCAAAAATAAATAAATAAATAAATAAATAAATAAATATAAATAAATAAAAGATTACAGTGTCCATCTTGTGATGTTTTGTTAAATTTATTCCTATTGTATTCTCTGGATTTATAAATAGAATTTTTAAATTTCACAGCGTTTATTGTTTATTCATAGAAATACAATTCATTTTTGCACATTATTTCTGCACCTGGGAATCTTGCTTAATTTGATTGTTTTAACTTTTTCTTATGTGTTTTAGAATGTTCTAAGTGAAAAAAATTTTATGTCAAATGCAGATAGATTTTTTCCCTCATCAAATGTGAGATTTTCTTTCTTTATTCTGATTATTTTATTATTATTATTATTATTATTATTATTATTTATTTTAGTCTTTTTGAGACAGGGTTTCCCTCTAGCCCTAGCTGGTCTACAACTAATTTATGTAGACCAGTCTGGCCTTGAACTCACAGAGATCTGCCTGCCTCCGCCTCTTGAGTACTAGGGATTAAAGGTGCACACCACCATACCCAGCTCTTCTGAGTATTTTTTTTAATTATTGGTGTGTTTTGTTTTGTTTTATTTTGTTTGAGACAGGGTCCCACTATGTAGCCCTAACTGGCTTGGAACTCATTATGAAAACCAGCCTCACAGAGATCTGCTTGCCTCTGCCTCCACAAGGTATACACTGGCATGCCTGCTTTATTTCCATAATACCAAGTTACAGTCCCTGCACCATTTCATGAGGGCTCCTCTTTGCCAACATCCTTGCTCACATTGGCTGTCATTTGAATTTTTTGCTGATACCCATTGCGACTGTGTTGAGACGGAATCACAAAGCAGATTTCATTTGTATTTCCATACTAAGGACAGTGAACACTTTTTCAAATATATGTTGAATATTTTTATTTCTGCCATTGATAGCTATCTATTCAATTTATTATCCCACTTATTGATTGACTTGTTTGGGATATTTAATTTTAAATGATTCATAAATTCTAGACATTAATTCGCTGTCTAATGTGTATTGGGCAAAGAGTTTATGAAGAAACCTAAACAAAAGGAGCAAAGAAAAAGAGAGGGTGTGGTGGTTTGAATGAGAATGTCCCCCATAGGCTTCAAGTATTCATACATTTTATCCCCAGTTGGTGGCGCTGTTTGGGGAGATCTTAAAAGGTGTGGCCATGCTGGAGGAAGTATGTCACTGGGGGCAGGCTTAGTGAGTTTAACAAGCCTTGCTAGTCACCAGTTGCTCTCTCTCTGCTTCCTGTGCTCATTGGAAGAGGTGAAACTCAGCTTTCTGCTCCAGCTCCTGCCACCATGCCTCCCCACCACAATGGACTCTAATTCCCCAGAACCATTGTCAATCATAAGATCAAATAAACTCTTCCTTTTATAAGTTTCCTTGGTCATGGTAGTTTTATCACAGCAACAGAAAAGTCACTAATACAGAGGGTAATGTCATACATGAGATGGGAAAGGAGGGGCTCTTTGTGGAGAAGAAAGGGACCAGCAAGAGAGGAGAGAGGGGAATGGAGAGCAAGTGATGGGTAAGGCAGGGGATGGGTAAGCACAAAGGAGTAGAGACATACATGTATGAAAATGTGAAGCCGGGCGTGGTGATGCACGCCTTTAATCCTAGCACTTGGGAGGCAGAGACAGGTGGATCTTTGTGAGTTCAAGGCCAGCCTGGTCTACCTAGCAAGTTGCAGGTCAGGCAGGGCTACATGGTATGATCCTGTCTAAAAAAAGAAAGACAGAACCAAATGAAAAAGAAAGGAAGGAAGGAAGGAAGGAAGGAAGGAAGGAAGGAAGGAAGGAAGGAAGGAAAGAAAGGAAAGAAAGAAAGAAAGAAAGAAAGAAAGAAAGAAAGAAAGAAAGAAAGAAAGAAAGAAAGAAAGAAAGAAAGAAAGAAAGAAAGAAAGAAAGAAAGAAAGAAAGAAAGAAATAATATGTGATAACAAAAATTCATTGCTTTGTGTACTAACTTTCAAAATTAATTAGAAAATTCTTAAGTGGCTAAATATCCACTATAATTAGAATAGGATATCATGCAAGTTTTTTTCTATAAAACTGTTCACAATACCCTTTCTTTCTTTTAACACTCTCCTCTCTGTGCAGCTGTGACTTTTCCAGTCTTCTGTTGACTTGGCCTACCTTTTCTTCCCAGTTAACATCAGCTGGTCACTGCATGTTCAAAGACATTATTTTTGAAGCTCAGTTACCTTGTTGCCCTTCTCCCATCTTCTTCACTCCATTAGTTGATGGTCTTCCATTTGTTACCTGTTGTAGTCTGCTTTTATTTGCTCTTCATTTTGTTATACTTATTTCTCAACTTAAATACTTGGCTCGTTAATCTTCAGTCTCTCTTGTTTCTTAATTTGTTAATTTAAAGCTATAAATTCTTTTTCACTTCCATGCTGGTAGCATTCTTGAAATTATTTATCAGCAGGATTTTCAGTAGCAGTATGTTGTAATCATTTTTTAAGCTCCATCATGGTTTTTAAAATTTTTTTAACCCATTTACCAAAAGTGATTTAGAAGTGATTTTTTTGTAGCTGGGGAGATAGCACAGTCAGTAAAGTGTTTCCTTCCAAGCGTGACAATCTTCAGAGCCCCCATTAAAAGATAAAAAGCTGAGTATGGTACACACATTTGCAACTCCATAGCTAGGAAAGCAGAGGTAGATGGGTCCTTGGAGCTCATGGTGAGCCAGTGAAAGACCCAGACTCAAAAAGGAAAACATTTGGGAGTGCCTTAGGAATGACACCCGAGTTTGTCCTCAGGCCTCCATATTCATGTACATACATGTGCATGCGCACACACACACCCACATGTGCATGTGCCACACGGAAACCCTGAATCCCATTTTTGGTAGCCACAGGCACACCAAAAATGGGATTCAGGGTTTGTTCTGGAATTCTTTGGTGATCAGAGGGAACTATCTTTCTACTCCCCCATCAAAGGTAACTTTGTTTCCTTTCTCCTGTGTGTTGCAGGCTGGAGCTTTTCTTAACACTCAGGGGTGGAGAGAAGTGTCTCTGTCTCTGTGTCAGATTCCTCCATTAAGGGGCTGGAGAGAAGTGTCTGGCTTCTCCTTTTTCTGATCCCTACTTCTTGAAACCATCTGTAATCCGTCCTAATCCTCACAGGTCTGTATCTTTTTCACAGTCTCTTAGCTTTCCTTTATTGCCAAGTTACCCCATCATAGTCAAAGGCTTTCCCAGGTCCAGGCATCAGGACCTGTAACCCCAGCCCTGGAGAGGCTGAGGACAAGGACAGCAAGTTTGAGGTCAACCTGGCTATCCAACGAGACTGTGTGAGGGCAAAGGATAAAGAGCCAAGGGGCTGTGCCAGAATCTTATCCTAATCCTGCTCTTAGTCCAGCCGCTGTCTATAGACAGGCTGCACCGTCAGTCTCTTCTGTTTAACGCATTTCTCACCCACTTAGTGCACTTTAGTTTCCAGTGTCAGGATGCCAAATTCTGGGCTCTGATCAATGCGACTTCTTTATTATGTTAGGCTCAAATGGAGCTGGAGAATTTCAGGCCACATAGACACACACACACACACACACACACACACACATACATACACACACACTTACACACTCACACATGCTCAAACATTCACACATGCTCACATGAATACACATACACAGAAATAACACAGTCACACATGCTGAACACACCCATGCTCACACAAACACACTCAAATACATATACACAAAGAGAAACACATACCAACACACTCACAAACACATGCTGACTCACACAAACACATTCATAGAAACACACATGCTCACACAAACACACTCACACACAAACACATATACACACTGACAAATATACACAAACACACATTCACACAAACCACTCATACACACACACACTCACCTAGACACACAGACATACCTCACACAAACACAAACACAAATATACTCACACATACAAACACACATTCACATACACAAATACACACTCAGACAAACACAAAAAGCACAAATGAACACACACGAACACATGTTCACACAAACCCACTAACTCATCCACTAATACACTCATATTCACACACACTTATACTCTCACACTAACACTTGAACTCTCACATACACACATAAACAACCTCACATGCACATATTCTCATATTCACACACAACCACATGCACACATGCACGCACATGCACATGCGCACACACACACGTGCACACACATGCACACATGCACACACACTCAGTTTGGCCTACTTTCCAGAGCTGTTCTTTGTCACACACCTTCTGTCTTTTCGTTCTTAGCCTTGATTCTAAGTTTCTGCAACTTCCCCTTACAATTCTTCAAGCCCATTATCCTTAATTCCTCATCTCTGCCTGTTATTTCTATATGTAAATTGTCTATAAAATCTAAATACTGAAATCTCCATTTTTCTTACCTCTAGCTTCTATTATTAGTATATGCAAGGCACTTCTAATATTTGTAGTACTTTATAAGCATTAACTCGATACTCACTACTCCAGGGGTTAAAAACATTACCATCCTCACTTTATAGATGAGGCTACTCAAGCAAAGGTAGATGGAAGACATCCAAGCAGAGAAAGATGCTTACATAGTGGTATGACTGGAATAACCCTCCTTGTGAGTGCTACATACCTTCTTGCACTACTCAGAAGACCTCCTTTCCTCCTCCAAGCACCCAGAAGTCCTGCTTCTGACAACTAAAGGAGATTGTACTTCCTGTGAGCTAGCACAGTGCACACCTCCTCTGTGATCATATGTTCCTCAAGGGCAGAGCTTACTGTTGTTTTTCTATTCTGAAAACCTACTATAAGATTACATACAGTGCAGCCATTCCAAAAGTGTGCATTGATTAAAGGAAGACCTCCAACCAGAGGGCACTCACTCAGAAGGCATCAACACACAGGAGAAAGTTGCAAGAACTTTAGTATGGGAAAACTGAGTTAAGATTGGGACTCGGGCCCTCAGGTATATGACCTGGAGTATATCAGCTTACCTTCCTACTCTCAATTCTCTAAATTCTCAAAACAAGAATAATGTCATCCAATGCATGAAGCCTCTGTCTGGCTCATGAATTATTACATTCCCTGCCTCCTACTCCTCCCTGTCCCTAACCCCCAGGTCCATGAGCCACTCCAGCAGTCTTTCCTACTCACTTCTACATAGCCCTTTCCTACTAGAAAACAAAACAGGTTTTCTTTTTATCCCTTTGCCTCTGTAAGCTCATTATGCAGGTTCTGAGTGTTTTGCCTGGGAACAGCAACTATACAGAATGTATTGAGCATTGCTGTGTTGTGACCACTTGATTAAGTGAGAAACTGGAGTCTCTTTCTCTCTTTGTAAGTAGATAGAATCAGCCAAAGGAGACACGTGTATAAGACTTGGTATACTCTTGGTGTAAAGCGTCTTTACAATTCGGCAGAGCTGCTGAGCAGTCCTAACTTGCGGCACAGTTATCTTTGACAGTCAGCATGATACAGAATGTTGTAGAGATGGCTACCAGCTCCACAGCCCCTGTGGTCCACATCCACTTTTTTTCTGGAATGTTGGCCATGCTGATGAACAGTACACCAGACCCAGCCAGATGTTCAACACAGGCAGAAGAGCAACATTTACAGTCTCTCTTCAGCACCAGATGTGGTGAGCTTCTTGGACGTCCCTGCAAGTTTCAGCTTCTCCAAGTGTGACAATCTCTAGATGAACTGCTTAATAGCTTGGTGTCTAATATTCAAAAAGCCCCACCTAGACCTTGACTTCCTCATTTCCTCTCACATTTGTACACATTCTAGACAAATGGGAAATATCTCCTCTGTGTGTGTGTGTGTGTGTGTGTGTGTGTGTGTGTGTGTGTGTGTGTGTATAGGTGTTTAATGCCTGCCATGGAATAGGTCTTCAATAAATATTTGTAAAACAAACAAATAAATAATTGAACATGATTTTACGCAGTGATTTGATTCCCTTTATGGGGATTATTTTTCCCCTAAAATCAGGGACTATATCTAAGAACCAATAAATATTTTAGAGTACTAATATTTGTTTATTCCCAAACAACACAAAGAAAAAAGCATAAAGAATGAATTTGAAGCCAAAGACACAAAAAGGAAAGAAAGCCAATTTGTAAATAACTTTGGTTTGGTCTGGGTTTCTTCAGATTAATTTATTTTTAATTATGTATATTTTGGGAGGTATGTGCACATGTGAATGCAGGTGTCTGTAGGGTCTAGAAGAGGACATTGGATCCCTGGAGCTGGAGTTATATGTAGTTGTGATCTGCCCAGATGGTTTCTGAAAACTGAACTGGGGTCCTCTGAAAGAGCACCACATGATCTTAACCACTGAGCCATCTCTCCAGCCCCTTATTTTTTCTTTTTTTTTTTTTTTTTTTTTGAGACATTGTACCATTCCGTAGCCCAGGCTGGCCTAGCTCACTATGAGGCTGAGGCTGTCCTCAAACTCACTGCAATCTTTCTGCTTCTGTCTTCAAGTGCAGGGATCACAATGTGACCCACTATACCTGATTTTGTAAACTTTTAATCAATAATCTTTTCTTTTTTAATTAGTGTATGGTATTTGTATAAAATAATAGTTTACAGTATGACATTTTCATACATATATAACACACTTGATTGCATTCATCCCTGTATTAGTCACTTTTCTATTGCTGTGATAGAAACACCATGACCAAGGGAACTTACAAAAGGAAGTTTATTTGAGCTTACAGTTCTAGGGGAATTAGAGTCCATCATGGCAAGGAGGTGGGGTGGCAGGAGGTGCCAGAGCAGGAACAGAAATCCCAAGTTCACATCTTTGGGCAGGCACAGGAAGCAGAGCACCACTAGAGATTGGCAAGGCTTTATGAGCTCTCTAAGCTGTCCCCAGTAACCCACTTCCTCCAACATGGCCACGCCTTCTAAGATCTCCCAAAACAGTGCCACCAACTGGAGAAAAAAATGTCCAAATACTTGGAGCCTATGGGGGAAATTCTCATTCAAACCACCACAAGCCCCATATTACTCTTTTATTCCTGCAGTCCCTCATCCCTTCCTTTCTCCTAGTGATCTTCTTTCTACTTTCATATAGATTTCGTATATGAAAGAAAACATGCAATTCTTATCTTTCAGATGTTGGCTTACTTCACAACATAATAACATCCAGTACCATCCATTTTCCTGTAAACAATGTAATTTCATTCTTCTTTATGGCTGACTAGTAATCAACTGTATATTATATTGTATATATTATATATCATGGTTTCTTTTTATTTTATGTGTATGAGTGTTATTATGTCTGCATGTAAGTGCAGCCATGTCATGCAGTGCCCGAGGAGGACAGAAGAGGGCATCAAATACCCTGGAACTGGAGTTACAGATGGTTGTTAACCACCATGTGAGTGCTGGGATTCAAACCTGGGTCTTCTACAAGAACAACCAGTGCTCTTAACTACTGAGTTATCTCTCTAGTTCCATGTCATGTTTTCTTTATCCATTCATCTGCTAATGGACACAGGATGATTGCATAACTTGGGTGGTTTAAAAACTGTCCCAGTAAACAGGGATATACAGATATATTTACCATTAGTCAATTTACCTTTAGCTACAGAGCCAAGTTACCTGGATCAAATGGTAATTCGACTTTTAGGTTTTACATTAGTCAAATTATTCCTTTAGATACGGAGCCAGAAATGATATACTTGGATCAAATGGTAGTTTTACAGGGAACCTCCAAGATCATTTCCACAGTGGTTGGAGTATTCACACCCCCAACCAAGAGCTAATAAGGATCCTTTTTCTCCCCTGCCTACTGACCAGTGCCTGTTGTTATTGCTGTCTTTATGGCAGCATTACTGATGAGGATGAGGTGAAATCTCAGTAGTTTTGATATGCTGAAGATTCCTTAAAATGATGAATAATTTTCATCTGTTTGGCCACTTGAACTTCCTCTTTTCATTTCTGTCTGTTCAATCCATTTGCCCATTCATTGATTCAATCATTTGTTCTTTTGATGTTTGCTTATGTATTTTATTGGATATTAATTGTGTACTTTATTGGATATTAATGAACATATTCTTTATATCCATTTGGAAACTAATGCCCTATTGGGTGAGTCACTAGTTGATATTCTTCACATTTTATAAGTTGTCTCTTCACTCTTGTAATTATTTCTGTGCAGAATCTTTTAGTTTTGATGTAATTCTATTTATCATCGCATTTTCTGCATTATTGGAGTCCTATTCAGAAAGTTGCTACATAGGTCTGGGCTTTCCTCTAATAGCTTCAAGATTTGAGTTTTGCCTTAAAAATCTTTTATCTTATTTGCACAGAGTGAGAAGTAGGACCCTGTCCTTCTTCTCTTTCTGTCCAGTTTTCCCACTAGCATTGTCTTCCCTCCAAGTGCATCTTTGGAAGCTTCGTCAGAAAGCATATGGCTGTAGTGGCGACAGCTGGGGCATCTATTTTGTCACATTGGGCCCCATGTCTGTTTTTGTAGCATGTCTGTTTATGCTAAGTTTTGTTAATGTGGTGTGTTATTTACATTTTCTGTTGCTGTGATAAAATAACATAACAAAGACTAAAGGAGAAGGGTTATTCTGGCTCCCAGCTGGAGGATGCCATCCTCATGTCAGGGAGCTTACAGCAGGCAGAGCTTGAAGCAGCTGATCGACGGCATGCAGTCAAGAACCAGAGTGGTAAATGCCATGCTCAGCTGACCTTCACCTCTTTGCCAAACCGGCCCCAAACTGAGGGAATGCTGCCACTGGACACGATGAGCCTTTCCACTTCAATTAACGAAATCAAGAGATGCCCAGAAGCTAACCTAGTCTAATTATTCCTCACTAGTGGGCCTGGAGGCTCATCAAGGTGATTCTAGATCCTGAAAAATTGACAAGCAATACTAACCATCACACATAGCTTAGTATTATAATTTGAAATCTGTTATTCTAGCACTCTTTGTGCTCAGAAATGCTTTGGCCATTTGTACCCTTTTGTAAAGACATGGTCTCATGTAACCCAGGCTAACCTCAACTCACTATGCTGCCAAAGATTATCCTGCTTCAACCACCAGAGCTCAAGAGTTCTGGGATTGCAGGTGTGTGCTACCATGCCCACTTTTGTTCTTTTGTGCAATTGTTAGAATTGTTTTGCTATTTCTGTGAATAATGCTGTTGAGTTTTTATGGGAGTTGCATAGAATTTTTAGATGACCTTTGGTAATGCAGCTATTTAGACAATATTAACGGTGCTAATCTATGTAAATGGGAGGGCAGGTCTAGCCATCTTCTACTGGCTTCCTCAATTTCTTTCTTCAGTGTTTTAAAGTTTTCATTGTAATGGTCTTTAATTTTCTTTTTTTTTAATATTTATTTATTTATTTATTTATTTGTATGAATGTACTGTCTGCATGTAGATCTGTGCACCCATGTCGTGCAATGCCACGGAAGTCAGAAGAGGGTGTCGGATTCCCCTAGAACTGGAGTTCTCCTGAAATTGGAGTTACAGATGGTTCTCAGCCACCATGTGGGTGCTGGGGATCGAAACCGGGTCCTCTGTAAGGGCGGTCAGCGCTCTTAACCGCTAAGCTATCTCTCCAGCCCCGGTCTTTAATTTTCTTAATTAGGTTTATTCCTGTTTCCTTTCTTTCTCTTGTTCTTTCTTTGGTTATACTGTTATGAATGAGTTGTTTTCTTGATTACTTTCCCTGCGTCTTTGATATTCATACAAGAAAAAGCTACTGAATTTTGTGTACTGATTGTTGAATTCTGCTACTTTAACAAAAGTGTTTATCAGACCTAAGAGTCCTGTGGTGACCGCTTTGATGTCGTTTAAGAACTGGATCCTAACACTGTCAAGTAAAGAGAGCTTCACTTCCTTTCCTACTTATATGCCTTTTATTTGTTTTTCCTGCTATGTTGCTCTAAGAATTCAAGCACTATGTTGAATGATAACCATTCCTAAGTTTAAAAGAAATGCTTTCAGAGCTGGGGAATATTTAATTTTTTCAAGGGCTTTTTCTGAACCTCTTAGGATGATAATATGATTCTTGTCCTTGACTATATATATATATATATATATATATGTGTGTGTGTGTGTGTGTGTGTGTGTGTGTGTGTGCACGTGCGTGTGTTTGTGTGCATGTGTGTGATGTATTTATTGATTTCTGAACCATTACTGGACTGAAACCTACTTATCAAAGCATTAGCAACTTCTTAATGTGTAAATTCAGTTTGTAAATGTTTTATTTAGAATTTTGTACCTATATTTTTTCTTGTTTTGTTTCTGTTGCTGTATCTATATCTTTTTTTTTTTTAATCAGGGAAATACTGGCTTCACATAATGAATTTAGGCACATTCCTCCATTCCCTATTTATGAACTAGTTTAAGGGAAATAATATGAGGAACACTGTGGTTAATTTTTAAAGACACAATAGAATGCAAAAGTGAATCCATGTTAAGTCCTGAACTTTTCTTTGTTTTTACGGTGTATGTGCAGTATATGTGTATGCACGTTTGTGTATATGTGCAAATATGTGTACATAGGTGTCAGGTGTCTTCTTCAGTTGCTCTATATCTTATTTTTTGAGACAAGGTCTTTCATTACTTGGCTGGGCTCTCTGGCGAGTGAACTCTAGTGTCCATTTCTGCCCTGCCACTAAGTGCTGTTGTGTGGGACCTGGAGATGTGAATGCAGGTCTTCGTGCTTACATGGTAAGCACTTTACTGACTGATTCATCTTTTCAGCCCTGAAAATTTTTATTAGTGTGTTAATCTCAACCCTCATGATTGATCTACTTATGATTTTTATAGACTCTTGGCTCAATTTTCATAGGTCATGTGTCTGAAAATTTATCCATTTCTTAACTATTTCCCAAATTATTAGAAAATATCGCTAATGATCTTCTGGATTTCAGTAGTGTCTGTTAATGTCCTCATGTTTCTCTGATTTTATTAACTTGAATCTTCAGCTCCTTCTTTTGGTTAGTGTCACTAAAGGTCGCATCATTGATCTTTTGTATTCTCCTTTTGGTTCTATTTTATTCATCTCCACACTAATCTTTATCATTTCTATTACTTTTTCCTTTGACCAGTTTTGGATTTTCTATTATCTTGAGGTGCATAACTGTATTAGTTTTTGAGAGCACTCTGGCTTTTTAACATATGTATCCATAGCTATTAACTTCTGCTTTAGGACTGTCTTCATTATGCTCCGTGGGTTCTTGCATGCTATATTTTTGTTTTCATTTGATCTTAGAAATTTTTCATTTTCTCCCTGATTTCTTCAATGACTCATTAATTATATGTTCATGTTTTTCCTGTCATTTCTCTTGGCGTTGATTTCTAATGTTATTTTAATATAGTCTAATAAGATACATGAAATAATTTAATTTTGTTCTTATCAAAATTTGTGCTAAGGTCTAAAATGTGATCTATTTTAAAGAAAGTTCTCTGACTCAGTAAAAAGTCATTGCTTCTTGTCCTTTTGGCTAAGATCAAGTGAAGAAGTTATATATATTCCATAACTATTGGAAGTAATGTTCTGTAGACCTTGCTAAATCCATTTGATCTATGTTACAATTAGCTCTTAATTTTTTTCTATCTGGGTAATCTGTCTATTAATGAGCATGGGATATTGAAGTCACCCACTATTATTATATTACATCTATTTGTCCCTTTTTATCCAGTAATGTTTGTTTTATGAAACCAGGTGTAACAAAGTCTAGTACATTTACATTTATCTACAATTATTGTATCCTTTTTTGGTCTTTTTGAGACAGGGTCTCACTGTAGTCCCATCTGGCCTAGAATTCACTATGTAGACCAGACTGGCCATGAACTCACAGGTATCCACCTACCTCTGCTTCCTGAATACTGGGATTAAAGGTCTGTGCCACCACGACCTGCAAATTGTTGTAGCTATTGATGGATTACTCTTTATTAATGTGTGTGCTAACATTCTGTATATCATTTGATTCATTTTGACTTGAGGTCCACTTAGTTATAAATGTTTTCAGATGTAGTTTGTCTTTAGCAGCATTTACTATCCTTTCTTTTTATTTTTTATGTTTTTATTTTTTATGTGTATGAGTGTACTCTCTGAATGTAGGTTGGTGTACCTGTGTCATACAATGCCACAGAGGTCAGAAGAGGGCATCGGATTCCCCTGGAACTGGAGTTAAAAACGGTTCTTAGCCACCATGTGGTTGCTGGGAATCAAACCCAGGTCCTCTGCAAGAGCCTCTTAATCTCTGAGCCATCTCTCCAGCCTGACTATCCTTTCTTTTTTAAGACTCTGTATCTTTTTGCCTTTTTGGTGACTTTTTGTAGGTAACAAATAATTGGATCCTATTTTCTAACTCAACCAGTCTACATCATCACTGGGCTCATAGGATTATTAATACGATTATTATTGTAAGGTATATAATAATTCCTGGGACTTTTTCATCCTTAACTTTGCTTATTTCATGCTCTTTCTTCTTATCATCTTAGGAGGTTTCAAATTAAGTTATTAATGTAAGATTCATTCCTAATTAACATTTATCTATTCTTCTAGTGAGATTTATTCTTCCTTGAGCTTTCACGTGTGTGATACCTTCCTCTTTCTCCTGCTTTCTTCCCTCCTCCTCCTCCTCCTTCTTCTTCTTCTTCTTCTTCTTCTTCTTCTTCTTCTTCTTCTTCTTCTTCCTCTTCTTCTCCTCCTCCTCCTCCTCCTCCCCCTGTTCCTCTTCCTCCTCCTCTTCTGTGTGTTGTATTCCTTTAACTTTCTTGAATAATTCCAGGTTACCAGTCATGAATTGCTACAGTTTATGCTTCTCGCGATTTTAAAGGATAGCTAAGTGACCTGAATTGGCAAGTACTAGGGGGTTGAGATAGATATCCCATGTTCTCCTGGCTTTTATGATTTCTGTTGAGAAGTCTCATACTGATGGGTTTGCCTTTGTAAGTAACTTGATGCTTCTCTCTGCCGTTTTTAGTATTCCTTCTTTGATCTGTAGTTTTGAGATTTCAACTGTAATGGGACATGGAGATGTTCTCTACCGATCATGCCTATGTAGGGTTTCAAATGTTGGCTGTACCTGAATGTCCATGTATTTCTCTGGGGAAATTTCTGCTATTGCTTCTTAGAACAGATTTTCTACGTGCTTCCTTTGAAACATGGCACCCTCTTCTGTGTTAAAACTTCTTAAGTTAACTTCTTTTTTTAATTTTTTTATTTATTTTTGTATGAGTATGAATGTACTGTCTGCCTGTAGGTCTGTGCACCCGTGTCGTGCAATGCCGCGGAGGTCAGAAGATGGTCTCGGATTCCCCTGGAACTGGAGTTCTCCTGGAATTGGAGTTACAGATGGTTCTTAGCCGCCATGTGGGTGCTGGGGATCGAACCCGGGTCCTCTGCATGAGCAGTCAGTGCTCTTAACCGCTAGGCTATCTCTCCAGCCCCTAATTTAACTTCTTATTCATGCTTCAGTGGTTTAAAAAGTTGTGGTCCTAATTTTTGTTCTTCATTGCTATCTGAATATAATAATTTATCAAATTTATCTTTAAGTCCTGATGTGATATATTCTGCTTGATCTGGTGTAGTGGTGATTTCCAATGAGTTTCTTTTTCATTCATTAAAATTTTCATTTCTAAAACTTTTTCTCTTTCAGAATCTCTATTTTTCTCTATTTTCTCATTCATACCCCATGTTCTTTCTTTATTCAGCTATTCATATTGGGGTTTTTTGAAGGTTTTGATCACCTTTAAATTTTAACTCTTTGTGTGGCATTTTTACCTACGTTGATATCTTTGGATTCTGTTACTGTGGTGTTTGCACCTTTGAAGGATTAAGATTGTCTTGTTTGTTTCTTTCACATCTATGCTGGGTTTTGCGCATCTTCTAGGAAGAGTATCTCCCACTTTTGTCTGAGGATCTTCTTCATAAACAGCCTCTCAGAGGGCTCCATCACCAGTACCACACAGAGAAGAGAAAACAAGCCACCTTAATAACCAAGAGAACAAAACAAACTAGATCTACAACAATTGTAAAAACAAATGAAAGACAACTATTATATAAAAATTACTATAGAAAAGAAATCAGCAGCCCAACTCTGAACCCTTTTGTAGGGGGTGGCTGTCTGGGTGGGAGCCACCCTTCATCTTTGCAGCCAGTAACCTGCGGGTTGGGTTTGGAGCCTCTGTGGCTTTGTGCGGGGCGGCTCCTGAGTCATAGGAACCCGGAAGTCGCTCCAGGCAGGTAGATTTTAGGGTAGACTGTCTCCTGGGCTGCTAGAAAATGGTCCCAACTCTGAACACTTTTGTAGGGGGTGGCTGTCTGGGTGGGAGCCACCCTTCACCTTTGCAGCCTGTGACCAGCAGGTCAGGTTTGGTGCTTCTGTGGCTTTGTGTGCGCTGGCTCCTGAAGCACAGGAACCCAGAAGTCGCTCCAGGCAGGCTATGTCAGGCATATAACCCCCCCTCGCCCCACCAACTGGAATTGGTAAGAGAGTATCCAGGTATCCAAGTGTACTTTTTTTGGAGAACCTTCATAACAGGAAGAGAAGAGTGACTTAGGCTCCCAATATCCAATATATAAACAAAATTGAAAGCCTGAAACCTAGACAAGTCAATACTCCTTAAACAAGGAGGAGGAAAGAAAAAAAGAAGCATCAGAAGGAGGTAAGCAAAACAGCAGCTAACATAATGAGAAGACATTTGTGACTTGAATAACAAAAGGGAAACCCACATGCCAGGGACACGATGAAGGGACAACATGGGAAAGGCACAGGATAATCCCACACTGTAGGAGATAGCTACAATGGGAAGCCCCTGGAGGTGACCCAAGGAACAGATCTTAGAGGAATAATTGCAGACCTATGCAGAGAAATTAAAGAAAATAAAGAAGAATGCAAAGAACTAAAGAGAGAGAATGAAAAACTCAAAAAGGACCTAGAGGGATACAATGACAAACTTTGGAAAGAACTAAAGGAACAGACTGACAAACTCCAGAAAGAACTAGAGGAAAAAAAAAACTCCAAAAGGTAGTAGAAACACTGAAAAAGGAAGCCAACCAACGAAGTAAGGAGCACCGAGAAGAGATTGAGAAGCTCAAAAATGAAATGGAAATACTAAAGAAAACACAGGATGAAATGAAAAAGGAATTAGAACACTCATCCAATCAAGAAGAAAGGAAAGGAAAAAGCCTCAGAAGTAGAATGGAGGAAGCAGAACAAAGATCTGGAAAATATCAGATCTGGAAAATAACAGAGCAACTAAAAAGCTCAAACAAAGAATATGAAAATTTTAAAAAATACACAAAAGTGGAACAACCAGGAAATATGGGACACTACGAAAAGATCAAACCTCATCATAGGAATAGAGGAAGGAGAAGAATCTCAAGAGAATAGTATAGATTAGATCTTCAACAGAATAATAGTTGAAAATTTCCCCAAACTAAAAATAGATAAACCCATACAAATACAAGAAGCACATAGGACTCCAAATAGACAAGATCAGAAAAGAAACTCCCCATGCCATATCATAGTTAAAATGCTAGACACNCACAAGACTCATCTTACTGCAGAAATACATGCACAGCTATATTTATTGCAGCTCTGTTCACAATAGCAAAAAGCTGGAACCAACCCAAATGCCCCTCAACTGACGAGTGGATGGAGAAAATGTGGTAGATGTACACAATGGAGTTCTATGTAGCGGTAAAGACAACATCATAAACTTTGCAGGTAAATGGATGGAGCTAGAGGACATTATATTAAGTGAAGTAACACAGTCCCCGAAAAACAAACGACGAATGGTATCCCTCATATGTGGATGCTAGCACCAATAACCCAGTTGTAAATATTTCTTGTGGAGAGGGATGCATATTAAAAGAACAACAGCAGAAAGCCTGCATCAGAAAACTGACTGAAATGGTGAATCGGGAGGGGTGGGAGGGGCGGGAGAGGGACACAGGGTCTATATTCGATTAATGTATATTTAATTGACGTGAGTTCAACAAGTATCCAATTTTACCCAGACACTGTTTACAGGTTACAGGTATTTTAGGACTTAGTAAAAGTAAATATGTGTATATTAAACAACATTGGTTTAAAGGTTCTGATAAAAACAGTAATGCATCTAAGTTCATTGGAAATATAAATTGTTGTTGTTCACATTTGTTTTACTTAAAATCTGTCTAACAATAACTTTGGGATTGACACATACAAATGTTCTCTATAATTTTTCTGCTCTACAATATCATCTTGTAGCATTCTCTTTTACCTGTAGGATGATTTAACTTAAAAAATTAAGTTTGCTTCCCAAGCTAACCACATACAGTCACCCAAAACAGCTTGGGTGAATTTGATGAAATCTGCACCTTGATTCCAGCCTATAGGTATGTGTAATACAACTGCCCCTTTTGAGACTCATGGGTCAAAAAGCAAAAACCTAAAATAAAAAGGGGGGATACGGATACATATGAAACCTTTTTGTCAAAGACTTTGCAATTCAAATCTTAAAACTAACTACAGGAAAAGATTTGTATGTTCCAACAGGTCAAAATGTCACCAACTTAACAGCTGAGAAAGAAAAGATACAGCTTTGCATTGTGTAGGACGTACCAGGAAGTGTCAGCAGAAAGGTTGGCCTGTCTGAACATTGAAAGGAAAAAAAAGCCCCAGACTGCTACAGACATCAACACCCTCTGTGGATCCTACTTGTAACAACTATTTATAATGAGTCCTAATGAAACTTACCTTCTAGGTGCCACAAAGTTTTAATAGGAGAGACTTTCTTATCTCCCCTCCATAGAACAAGGAGAAATATGATGATGATGAGGTCTTTCTCTAACTGTAAATTGGAGCCAACTGTTATAGAGGTAATCTCTCATAAAACCAGTAAAACTGCCTTCTTTAATTGACTAATAGACATAGGAACTGTGAAAAAGATTATTCTCTATTCAGAACCAAATATAATACTAAAGTCTCCTTAAGCTATNCCCAAAACAAAGACAAAATTCTGAAGGCTACAAAAGAAAAACAAGTCACATACAAAGGGAAACCCATCCGAATGACAACTGACTTCTTGGCGCAAACCATGAAAGCAAGAAGAACAAGGAGCAAAGCATTCCCAGTGTTAAAGGACTATGGATGCCAAACCAGAATACTTTACCCAGCAAAAATGTCGATTTTAGTGGGAAGGAGAGAGAAAAATCTTCCATGACATAAACAAGATGATAGAATACATGTCTGGAAAACCATCTCTTCATAAAATACTTGAACCAATTCAAAGGGCAGAAGAGAGGAGCAACAATCCTCAAACACCTAGGAATAGAAACTGATAAAAACATAACTGTAAGAGTAAAATCAGAGGCTAGAAGTCCAAAAGGATAATAAAGTGACTGGAAGGAACATCCATCTTTCAATTATAACCTTAAATATTAATGGGCTAAACTCCCCAATCAAAAGTCATAGACTGGGAGAATGGATTAGGAAACAAAACCCATCTATATGCTGTCTACAAGAAACCCATCTCAATTTCAAGGATAGTCACCAACTCAAGGTGAAGGGATGGAATAAAGTATTCCAAGCAAATGGTACCAAAAAGAAAGCAAGTGCTGCTATTCTAATATCAGACAAAATAGACTTCAAAGCAAAAGAAATCAAAAGAGACAAAGAGGGCCATTACATCTTTATTAAAGGAACAATTGATGATGAAGATCTCACAATTGTGAATATATACACATGAAACACAGGTCCACCAAACTTTATAAAGACAATTCTTCAGGATCTCAAGGCACATATTAACCCCAGCAAACTAATAGTAGGGGTCTTCAATACCCCACTAAGTCCTTTAGATATCAACAGTACAAAGGATAAATAGAGAGACATCTGAACTAAATGACACAATACACCAAATGGACCTCACAGACATCTATCGAATATTTCACACAAATACCAGAGAATATACTTTTTACTCAGCACCCCATGGAACATTCTCCAAAATAGACCATACACTGGAACACAGGGAAAAACTCAGCAAATGCAAAAAGATTGAAATACTCTCATGCATTCTATCAGACCACAGTGCAATAAAACTCAATATCAACACCAGGATAAACCCTACAATACAAGAACACATGGAGACTAAACAACACTCTCCTGAATAATGAATGGGTCAAGGAAGAAATAAAGAAAGAAATAAAAACATTCCTGAAACTGAATGACAATGATAATACAACACAGCAAAGCCTAAGGGACACTTTAAAAGCAGTTCTAAGAGGGAAGTTTATAGCTCTAAGTGCTTACGTCAAAAAAAAAAAAAAACAGAGCACAAGTGAATGATCTAACACTGTAGCTAAAGATACTTGAGAGACAACAACAAATGAACGCTAAACCCAACAGACAAGAAGAAATAACAAAAATCAGAGCACAGATCAATGAAATAGAAACAAAGAAAACCATACAAAAAAAATCAATGAATCCAAAAGTTAGTGCTTTGAGAGAATAAACAAGATAGACCTCTAGCTCAGTTAACCAAAAGAAAGAAGGAACAACTACAAATCAATATAATCTGTGATGAAAGGGGAAATATCACAACAGACAATGAAAAGATCCAGACAATCATACGGGAATGCTTCAAAAACATTTACTCTACTAAATTTGAAAACCTAGAAGAAATGGATGAATATCTGAAATCCTGAGAATCACCAAAGCTCAACCAAGANTTTAACTTAAAAAATTAAGTTTGCTTCCCAAGCTAACCACATACAGTCACCCAAAACAGCTTGGGTGAATTTGATGAAATCTGCACCTTGATTCCAGCCTATAGGTATGTGTAATACAACTGCCCCTTTTGAGACTCATGGGTCAAAAAGCAAAAACCTAAAATAAAAAGGGGGGATACGGATACATATGAAACCTTTTTGTCAAAGACTTTGCAATTCAAATCTTAAAACTAACTACAGGAAAAGATTTGTATGTTCCAACAGGTCAAAATGTCACCAACTTAACAGCTGAGAAAGAAAAGATACAGCTTTGCATTGTGTAGGACGTACCAGGAAGTGTCAGCAGAAAGGTTGGCCTGTCTGAACATTGAAAGGAAAAAAAAGCCCCAGACTGCTACAGACATCAACACCCTCTGTGGATCCTACTTGTAACAACTATTTATAATGAGTCCTAATGAAACTTACCTTCTAGGTGCCACAAAGTTTTAATAGGAGAGACTTTCTTATCTCCCCTCCATAGAACAAGGAGAAATATGATGATGATGAGGTCTTTCTCTAACTGTAAATTGGAGCCAACTGTTATAGAGGTAATCTCTCATAAAACCAGTAAAACTGCCTTCTTTAATTGACTAATAGACATAGGAACTGTGAAAAAGATTATTCTCTATTCAGAACCAAATATAATACTAAAGTCTCCTTAAGCTATGCACTTAAGCAAAATATATTAATACAGGAGAGCTCTGATATCAGCAATGGATTATTCTACCAAGGAGATGTTGGCCAGGGGATCCAAGCCCCCCAAAAAGGTAAAGATTTCTTGCCTGTAAACTGGGATACCTGCAAGAAGAGAGGCGATAAGGCCCTGCTGTCGAAGACCTGATGTAAGCATGGGAAAGATGTATTGAGACCACACTTGCAAGTGGACACTTGGTCTCTGGAATACCAGAGAGTGATACCAAAGGCCACTAAACAAATAAAGCAAATATGGGTCTCCTTGAGTCAAGCAAGACTCCTCCGTCAGCACCAGCTACACCTCACCTGCCTGGAAATACTGTGCAGCAGTGGCATCCATATGCCTGCATATCCCAAATCTAATTGGGTATTATCTCTCTCCTTGGAGGAATAACCCACGACTGATGCCACAAGCTTACATCCTCTAATGGTTAAGAGATGTTATAAGCCACAGGAAGACCCTGTCCTACTTAACAGAAGAAAATGTAATTCATTGATTAACATAACACCCAAACATCTGTATCTATACCAAAGTAACCTACCATAACAATTGGTACTCTTCAAATACCTATATATCTAATTGCCTGTGCTTCATTAGTAGGATTGAAAGGTTATTCCTGGACAAACTGTCAGCCCATGAAAGGAAACAGCCAGAATTGACCAGAGGCCAAAACAACAGCTCCAGACAAAGTAGATTGTTTTGCTTCTTGTCCACCTGTGCCCCTTTTCTAAGCCTAGGGAACAATCTGCAGAAGAGGGGGTGTGGCAGAATGTAAGGGCGTGATTGGGGTGAATGGTGCAACTACAGCAATATAGTCTGGACACTTACTTGATCAACTTGATTGAACATACAAGCCCCCCCCCAGCTGGATGATGGGACCCATGGGCTGTGTGGGTTTGGGCACAACTGCTTGCAAATTGGTTTTACATGAAGGATGCTTGTACTCATAAATTATTACTTATTGTTAAAAAATGAAAAAAAAATAAAGAAGTAGTAAAAAGAAAAGAAATCAGCAAATTGATGAAGAATAAACTATAAAGTTCAAAAATAAAGGAGGGCTGGCGAGATGGATCAGCAGTTAAGAAGGGTGTCCTTGCAGAGGACCAGGATTTTGTTCCCAGCACCCACATGACAGCTAACAACCACCAGTAACTCCAGTTTCAGGAGATAAACCCCTCTTCAGGCCTCTGCAGGCATTGCACACACATGGAACCACAGAGAATGGCCAGCCTGCAGAGAATAACATGCTGCAGACTGAGTATCCCTGAATTGTGCACCTACTTCAAGCTTCTGCCTTCCAAGGCTTAGAGATCATTGCAGAAGAGGGGATGGAAAGATTGTAAGAGCTGAGGACGTGGAGGACCACAAGGAACAGAGTTTTCTAGACAGCTCGTCAGTCACTCATATAAACTCACAATCATGTTGGCATGTACAAGGCCCAAGTAAGGTCAACCCAGACAAAATCCAAGCATAGACATGGGGAAGTGGGTAAGAAAGCCCAACCCTACCTGAGGAAGTACTGGCAACTGATGACTGCTGGGAAGGGGAAACTTGGTCATGTTAAAATGTGAGACTCTTCAGGTTGACCAGGCAGCACAGAGTGGATGAACCCACATCAAAGGGCATGTATGACACAAACCTGACTCTATAGGCATATTTAGATCCCCTCTTCCATATCCACACTTCTGCTTTCCAACCCCTTACCAAATTTCTATACTTTATTATGTGCCTGTGGTGTGTGAGTGTGTGTGTGTGTGTGTGTGTGTGTGTGTTTGTGTGTACTATGGTGGTTTGAATGAGAATGTCCCCCGTAGGCTTCAAGTATTTGGACATTTCATCCCCAGCTGTTGGTGCTGTTTTGGGAGATCTTAGAAGGTATGGCTATGCTGGAGGAAGCTCATCACTGGGGGAGGGCTTAGAGAATTCAAAAAGCCTTGCCAGTCTCCATGGCTCTCTGCTTCCTGTGCCTGCTTGAAGAAGTGAAACTTGGCTTTCTACTCCAGCACCTCCTGCTACTGTGCCTCCCCACCACGATGGACTCTAATTCCCCTGGAACCACATGCCCCAATAAACTCTTCCTTTTATAAGTTCCCCTGGTTGTGGTGGTTCTATCACAGCAACAAAAAAGTAACTAATACCCACACACACTTATATTTAAAAATAAGACAGAAATTAAAATATTACTACAAATAATTTTAAAAGGAAACACAAAGCATTAGGGGTTATTAGTGTGACTTCTAATGTTGAAGTCTGTCAGGTGTGGAGGGTGGAGCAACGGGAAATAAGTACTGTCTACTGTAGCCCCCTTCTGTTCCTGCTGCATCAAGTGTAGTCTCTGAATGCTGAGGACTGAGGTGATCCAGGGTGTTCCATCCTTAGCAGGGTTGCATTCATTTTGGTAACCAGGAGCCACTGATTCCCAATGAGCTTTGCAGCCTGTGTGATGAGCAGGTTCCTACTCACTCTGGAGGCCCTCAAGGCTCTGCCAGGGGCAGCAACCATCCAAGTCAAGGGTATCCCCAACTTCATCGGAGTGTGAGAAAAGCAAAGAGTCCTGAGTTCTCCACAGGAGTGAGAAGAGATGAACAATGTCTTCTTGTCTCAGTGCTTTCAGACCCCACCCCACAGAAAACCACTTTATAGCCAAGGGGCAGCTCTGGAGAAGAAGGAACAACTGGCCTGGGCTTGGAGCTCTCAGCCTCTGCAGTAGTCCGCAGGTGATGGGACTCAGAGTGTGCAGAGGGAGGGGCTCTCAACCACTGCTCCCTCACAGAAGGTCTGCATCTTGTCCTCTTCCTATCCACAACCCCTCTGTCTACATCCCATAGTGTCCTAAAGGATGCTGATTTGTGATTTCCTGACATTTTCAGATACTCTAAGTAGCTAATTCTCACATAACAGACTCCTTCTAAAGGTGGCTCTTGCCTATAGACTCTGAGAGACCCAGAACAACACGGTGGCTTTCTGCACCGATGCCAGCCTACCCTGTCAGAGTATCACTGCCATGCCACATCCTCTAGTGTATTTAAGCCTTGTAGGAACTGTGGCTTCTCCTGTAGCCAGGACCACCAGTTTGCTGACACTGGGGATTCCTATACTCTCCAGACTTGCCTGTGCTAAGTCTGTGGTTCCACGTTGGCTTCTCTTCCTCCCAGGAAGCTGAGGCCAGAGCTGGTCCTCTTCCTAGCTGTCTCTGCAGCACCTTTCTTCCACTTCATGCTTTTAGCTGTCTTCCATCTCTTCCTTGACTTGCAGTACTATTCTTTCTTCTTGGAATATATGTTCCCTTGAGCCCTATGAAAAGGCACGTAAGGGTGTGGCCCACTCCTAGCTGTATACCCAAGAGAAGTGAAAACATATGAGCACACAAATTCTTGTGTGTAACCAGCCTCATGATGTTATCCCAGCTCCCAGACACAGAGGCAAGAGAATCACTGCAAATTCAAGGATAGCCTGGTCTACATAGCAAGTTTTGTTATGGCTATAAATTGAGAATTTGTCTCAAATGGCAAAATAAAAAAACACTTGTATGGGAACGTTCATAGCAGCAAAGGGGAAAACAACTTGAGTGTCTGTCAACTGCTACTGACAAACTAATCATGGTCTAGGCATACAATGGAATATTAGTTGACAAAAAAGAAACTTTTGCATGTGTGTTAGTTACTTCTCTGTTGCTGTGATAAAACACTATGACCAAGACAACTTATAGAAGGAAGAGGTTATTTGGCTTACTATTCCTCAAGGAAAGACCATACTAGCAGTGAAGACATGGTGGCAGGAGGAAGCTGGGGTAGAAGACAGAGAGCTCGCATTTTCAAGCAGCCATAGGAAGCAGATAGAAACAGGGAAGTCTACGAGCCTTAAGAATGCTCAAAGGCTGCCCCCAGTGACGTGGCTCCATAACTCTCCCCAAACGGTGCTACAAACTGGTGACCAAATGTCCAAATATTCAGAGCCAATGGGAGACATTCTCACTCCAGCCATCACAGCATCGATGAATCAGGGAAACCAAGTGAAAGAAGTCAGTTGAGGAGCCAGTAACTCAGTGGTAGAATGCATATGTAGTATGCTCAAGGCTCTGAATTTGAGCAGCGTGCACACACACAAATACACCCACACACACACACACACACATCAATATATGTGATTTTTTATTAAACACTAGAATAAGTCAATCCATGTTGACAGAAAGCAGGTCAGTAGTTGTCTGAACCTGGTGAAGGAAGAACAGGAGTGACTGCTACCAAGTGGATTTTCTTCTGGCGTGATAAGAACATACTGAAATTGACAGTGGTGATGATGGTAAGCTCGGTGGAGAATCTAAATACCACTGACCTCATCCGCTGCATTGTATAGCATGCAAATTGCATGCCAACAAATTTAAGTGTTTTGCAAAAACAAAAAATAAATCAAAATACAATAAAAATCTACACATTCAAAAACACAATGCAACTCGGGAGCAATGTGTAGGATAGAGCTAGACATACAGTTCTTAGCACCAGAAAGAGATGATCATGCTTTCTCAACAGTCAAAAAAATAAAATTTCTGGGGCTGGAGAGATGGCCTAGCAGTTAAGAGCACCGACCGCTCTTACAGAGGACCCAGGTTCGATCCCCAGCACCCACATGGCGGCCAAGAGCCAGCCGTCTGAAACTCCAATTCCAGGAGAACTGCAGTTCCAGGGGAATCCGACACGCTCTTCTGACCTCCACAGCATTGCACAACACGGTGCACAAACTTGCATGCAGACAGCACATTCATACACATACAGAAATAAAAAAATAATAATAATAAAAAATAAAATAAATAAAATTTCCATGGGGCTGGAGAAATGGCCTAGCAGTTAAGAGTGCCAACTGCTCTTGCAGAGGACCCAGTTTCGATCCCCAGCACCCACATGGCGGCTGAGAAACATCTCTAACTCCAGTTCCAGGGGAATCTGACACCCTCTTCTGACATGACATGGGTGCACAAACCTACATGCAGACAGTACATTCATGCACATAAAAAATAAATAAAATAAAATAAAATAAAATAAAAAAATAAAATTTCCTTGGTTTCATATTCTAAAATTCAAATGATATTCCTACCAGTCAATCTCTCAGAAGAAAGAAATCAGTAAGCGACATTAGGTTTGTTTGTTTTTTTTTTTTTGGTCTTTTCAAGACAGGGTCTCCCTGTAGCCCCAGCTGTCTTGGAACTCACTATACAGACCAGGCTGGCCTTGAACTCACAAAGATCCGCCTGCCTCTGCCTCTGCCTCCCAAGTGCTAGGATTAAAGGCGTGCACCACCACGCCCGGCTGGTATATTATTTATTAATTATGAACAATATATGCCTTTTTCAAGCCCTCCTGAGACTTCATTGTAGTCTTTATTTTCCATTTGTTTCTTCCTAGCTGAAAACAGACCCACTCAGATTTTGATCCCTGAACAACTGTGATGTGCTCAAGAGGTACACTTAATCAAATGAGAATTTAACAGGAGCACTGTTGTGTGACTTTTCTTTTTGAACCACATAGGGAGAAAAAAAGCCAAACCCTATGATAATGTGACATTTAAGTTGCAAATTCAAAATGAAAAAATTGGGAAATGCAAAAGTCATGGTTGTCATAGTGACTGTATTTAAGCCACAGTACACATAGTGCACATGATTGTTACTAACATATGTGTTTATATGAACATGGAATGATCTCTTTATAATATAGTTTGCTACATCACAGATGCTGAAAACAGAATCTAAAGGATTTCCTAAAGTTCATACTATAATTTAAAATTCTGGTTATAGTTTTTACTGCTTTCTTCCCCCTTAAAGATCACAGTGTCTGGTGAATTCATTCAGACAGATATGGGATGAGCTCATTTGGCTTCATCAGTACTCACATCAAAGCCCTTCAGGTTGACAGAGTACAAGCACAGAATGCTGGATTGAGTTCCCAGCTGGTTTGTTCTCAGAACACACCAGGTAGTGTAAGAATCCTTCCAGCCTGAAAGCTTTATGACTTTATGATTCTTCCAACATGCAGAGTCTTCTTTCTTGAAAAAGACTCCGTCACTTGTCCAATCATTCCACTATCTCCCTGATGAATACTTTTGAAATCTCATTTATTTTTGTAAGACAAGACAAAAATTGAAGTATCCCTCAGGCAAAAAATAACAACATACACATGATATCATTTTTCCTTCACTAAAAAGTTTTGTTTTTCTTAGGGCAAAACTTGATAGGAAAGTTAAGAATTTTATGAATAACTAGAAGGCAAATTGTTATTGCTCACACCTTTATAGCTTCAAAGCATCTCAGCCAAAAATGTATATAATACTAAATATACAATTTTGATATGTTCTATCAAACAAATTTAAGTGGAGGAAATGATCTTTCAATTTCCTTGCTACTTTAAAACATTCCTCTAATTAAATACCCTTTCTTCTAAAGGGAGAGAGCAGGATTGAGTGCTCTCAGCTGAAACCAATGCAGCCAGCCTGCAGTTGACCTTGGCATCTACTCATTCATATTGCTTATCCCAGTGCATTGTAAACCTGCCTTCATTTGTCTCTTTCCTACAGAGAACTCAGGGTTCAGACCTTATCCTATTCCTTTATTTTGTAGACAGTTATATCCTGGTCACTCCAGAAAGTGACCACATAAGAAACATACAGTGTTTGTAGAGTGAGTTAATCAATAAATTATAACTTACCAAGTCTCCATGTATTTCTCCAACATGGATGTTACTACGGAGTTTATAATAAGTATACTCAATAAATCTTTGGTGAAGAAAAGAAGGAGTACTCTAAGTTGAATAGAAAAAATTCTTTAAGCTTTGCAGGAAGGAATGTTGCTGCAGCATTTATAGGAAATCACAGATAGTAGTGATCATCAGAGTCATAGATACTTTATGAATGTGACCTATTTGTCATGGATGCCTGAGATGGTAGGGCCTTGCATCAAAATATGCACTGAAAGGACTAATTAAAGTGTTTGTTTATGCAGTCATTTCTGTTTCAGCACATATTGGGCCTTCAAAACTTTCCTCCATGCTTGGCTCCACAGGGCCATTTCATTTTTATCTGGTGTCTCCTTATTCCTAATAACCCACTATACAGACTGAAAAAGGATGCCAAGTATAATCATTGCTCAAAAGAGCCTTAGGCCAGAATCCACCATATCATAGGATAGAGAGTCTTCACGTATTTGGAGATTAGGAAATGAGAACATTAAAAGAGGGCTGGAGATACAGTTCAGTTGGTAGGGTGCTAGCCTGACATGTAAAAAGCCCTAGGTTCAGTCCCTAATGCTGCATGAATTGAACATGGTTGCACAGGTTTGTAATCTTTTTTTAAAATTTTTTATTTATTTCTGTATGTGTATGAATGTATTGACTGCATGCAAGTTTGTGCACCCGTGTCGTGCAATGCCCTGGAGGTCAGAAGAGGGTGTCGGATTCCCCTGGAACTGGAGTTCTCCTGGAATTGGAGTTTCAGACAGTTCTCGGCCGCCATGTGGGTGCTGGGGGTCGAACCCGGGTCCTCTGTAAGAGCGGTCGGCGCTCTTAACCTCTAGGCCAAATCTTACCATTTTAGAGGGGAGATAGGTAGAAAGAGCAGAAGTTCAAGGTCATCCTCAGCTACATAGTGAGTTCAAGGTCAGCCTAGGATACATGAGACCCCATCTAAGAAAAAAAAAAAAGAAAGGAAAAGAAGAAGAAGCTATGAAGAAAGGAATTTCTAATACAATGGATTGAGAATTGAGGTAGAAATGGAGTTAGATGTTTATTTTTCTTTTTCCCAAAGGTATCCAAATTCAATATTTCCTTCATTTTAGGTTTGCATAGAAACACAGTCTCCTGCCCTGGATTCTTTACAAGCTTCAATAATCAGATTCATGCAGCATAATTGCAAACATGCCACATACCACTGTTTGCTTAACTAATATCCATTTTTCTCCTTTCTCTTGCATAAAAGTATGATGTTTTTTGTGAGTGGCAGTAATATAACCAATGAAATAAGTGAAATTCCATGCCTCTCATGTGGTCACATGATGCAGCTCTATGACACAGAAACTGAAATTCTTCGGGCTTCCAAGATGGTTCACTGGTTAAAAGTGCATGCTTCTCTTGCAGAGGACCAGCATTCAGTTCCGAACACTTGCACCAGGCAGCTTATAACTGCTGTTAGCTCCAGCTTCACAAGATTGATGCTGGGGGCACCTGCACTCATAGGCACATGCCCCCCACTAGAGATACATAATTATAAATAATGAAAAATAAATCTTTCTTAAGGAACTGAAATTATCATTTGCATTAGTTTATATTACAAGGCTTTCCCAAATAATTATCACAAATAATAAGTCAACATCTTCTCCTTGCACTCCAAAGAGAAGACATTTAAAGATTACCTCTTCTGCTCCAACATTCCTTTTTCCAGGAATACGAACACGTGTAAATGCAGGAACTATCTTGAGATCATGAGAATAAAAGTCACATAATTATTCTACCAACTAAGAATGGGGACACAAAGCTATAGGGAAAATTCTGGAATATTAATTATCTCTTGGACCATTGACTATGATGACCTATTCTTGCCCTTTTTGTTGTCCCCCAAAAAACAAATATTTAATCAACAATTGATCTCATGCCTGTTATATGCATTTAAATCCAAATTCCCATTAATAGTGTCATGTCTTCAATTCAATGAGATTCCATGTCTATTATGTTTGGATACTGTATCTGCCAAAGGCTGTGCATTCAAGGGTTGGTCACCACCCAGTGGTACTTTGTGGAGACTGTAGAACCTTTAAGAAGTGAGGACTGTTGGGAGAAAGCTAAGTCACTGGTCATGTGCCCATAAGGGGATATTATGCCCCAACCCCTTCTTGTTTCTCTCTGTTTCTAGGCCACCGTCAGGTGAGCAGCTTTATTCTGTGTGCATGCTCACAGTGATGCTCAGCCTCACTTCATATCCAAAGTGATAGAGCAAGCAGAGGCTGAATCAGTGGGTCAAAATCAATCTCCCCTCCTTTAATTTGGCTTTCCAGCACTTTCTCACAGTGATGGAAAGCTGATGATACAGTGCCTTGAACAAGGCCATGGAAGGACTAGGCTGGGAATCCAAGCAAGAAGAGGCTCTGGAAACTGCTTCCATCATCCCGGCCTGACCTCGTTCTCAACTTGTCTTCTATAGATCCTCATGTCTTGAGTTCATGTTTCAAAGTCTGCCAAAGTCAAACTTATTTCCTGGTTGTAACACGTAGCAAAACAAGAGGCCAATGTCCAAAACAGACCACAGTCTTCAAAGTCTTAAGATAGAGAGCATGATTCCAAAAAGAAATGAGCTATAATATTTCTTTCTAAGAAAGACTTGAAAGCTTTTAACAATATCCCAAACTAATAGGCTGCAACTCTCTCTCTGATAGAAGACTTGGAAGGAACAGGCTGTAAATGAGTGAAAGCACCTTTAGTTTCCAAGGGCTAAACTGATGTCTATCATTAAGAGAACGTGGTTCTATGGTGATGCCTAAGGAGTTGAAGCTCAGTTGTTAATCTTCATTCCTCCCACTTTCAATCTTTTCCCCTCTAGCAATCTTAAGTTGGGATGCATGTGCTCTCCCTCTGGATATGAATTGTTTTAATTGCTTATTAAGGTTGAAAATGTTCAACTCTGAAAAACAGTAAGAATATAAATTCACAGTTAACATTCTTTCTTCTGGGAAAGCTCCTAACAATTATAGCACACTTAGAAATCTAACTTCATCATATATAGTGTGGGGGGGAGACAGTTAGATCTGGGTGAAACCAACCTGGAAATAGACTGAGCTGAGAAGGATTCCAGAGAGAGGTCATTTATCCTCATTAATGACAGTCCTTGAAATGCATGACTCCTGTTGAAATACAAGTTTCTGAGTACCAGGATTCCATTCTGGATGGTTCTGTCAGAAACAACTGAGAACAGCATTCCCAGGTAATATATTGGTCAAATTTAGGGAACATTGTATACTGAAAAACTTGCAATGCTCATTAGCATATTAGAGGCTTCCAGGGCTGGAGAGATGGCTCAGTGGTTAAGAGACTCAGCGGTTAAGACTGCTCTTGCAGAAAGGACCAGGGTTTTATTCCCAGCACCCACATGGTGGCTAAGAACCTTCTTTAAGCTGGGTGTGGTGGTGCATGCCTTTAATCCTAGAACTTGGGAGGCAGAGGCAGGTGGAGCTCTGTGAGTTCAAGGCCAGCCTGGTCTGCAGGGTGAGCTCCATGCAGCTGGGCCTAGAAGGAAGACCCTGTGTCAAAAATAATAATTTAAAAAAATTAAATAAATACATAAATAATAAAGGCTTTCAAGACTGTCGTAGAGGAAAAAGAAGTTTGGTTTTCCTCAATACATTTGGGGAATTATTAACCAGCACAGAACCTGGGAACATCTTTATCTTACAAGATGATTGATTCCACACCTCCCCCACTCTCTCTCCAACTCAGAGCAAAGTTAGCCGTGAAGCAATGTTGAATCCAAGTCATTTCTAATCATTTTCAGATGGCTCATTTGCAAATTTGTCTGTTCACTAAAACTTATTTGCAGCCCCAGAATCAATACTTGGAGTCTTATTGTAGTTATTCACAAATACACGCCGTGAGGTGAAATTTTATCATCCCATGGACGCATTGTCAACTAAAATTGAGTAAAGAGACTGCTTCTCCTCTTCATGAGCCTTGCCTACTGTACTTTTCTCAGTACATTTGGTACCATATCTTTGGCATTTTTGTACTTTTTGTTGGTAATTTAGCTGGGGAAAATGTCCACCAACCATAATGCCAAATTTGTACCTAATAATCCTGTATCAGTTACTTTCTGTTGCTATGATGAAACACCATCATCAATTTATTGTGGCTTATGGTTCCAGAGGAAAATTCATAATGGGAGAGCTGAGGGGACATGACAGCAGGCAGCCAGCTGGAGCAGGAAGTGGAAAGGTCATGTCTTCATCTGCTAACAGGAAACAGAGGAAAAGAACTAGAGGTGAAGCAAGGCTCTGAACTGTCAAAGCCCACTCCAGTGATGCACTGCTCCAGTAAGGTGCCACTAGCTATTTATTTATTTATTTGTTTGTTTATTTATTTATTATTTAGCTTTTTGAGACAGGGTTTCCCTGTAGCCTGCGCTAACCTGGAACTCACTATGTAGACCAGGCTGGCCTTGAACTCACAGAGATCCATCTGCCTCTGCCTCTCGATTGCTGGGATTAAAGGTGTGCATTGGGCCTCCTGGTGCTCAGCACAGGCTATGTTTCTACACTGACTGTATAGAAAGAGGAGGCAGAGCAAACCCACCCCATGTACACCTCAGCCTAGGCCATTGTGCCGGTGTACTGTGAACGGGGAGACAGGGAAAAGAAAAAGAAAAGAAAAAAAGAAAGGTGTGCATCACCGCGCCCAGCTATTTTATTTTTTATGTGTTTGAGTCTATTTCCTGCATCTATGTAAGTGCACCCACTGGATCCCCTGGAACTAGAGTTAAGGATAGTTGTTAGCTGCTCTGTGGGTGCTGAGAATCGAACCCAGGTCCTCTGCAAGAGCAGCCAGTGTTCTTAACCACTGGACCATCTCTCCAGCCCATAAGACTTCACTTTCTAAGAGTCCTATAACCTTCCAAAACTGTGCCACTAACCAGGGACCAAGAATTCAAATACCTGAAACTAAGGGACATTTCTCATTCAAATCTTCACAATCCCCAAGGGCAAAAAAATTATATGTACTCCATTGAGAAGACATATGTAAATATGTGTGTGTATATATATATATATATATATATATATGTACATATATATATATGTGTCTGTATGCATGGATCAGTAATACAATAACGTGTCTGGATGAACTGTACATTGTTTATACTTAACATTACCATCAACAATATGTAGTAAAGTATCTTAAACAGAAACACACATAAAACAAGACTATGTATTGACTGGTTGATAAAAATGTTGTGACCAGAGGCTCACTGAAATTTAATCTATATTTCCCCTAAGAATAAGAGTTCAGAATTTCCACCTCAGTGGAAGATAAGTGCCGCAAGGAAGGAGACTTGACCGTATACTACTGAGGCTGCCTTCACTTTGTCCTCCATACAGTATGGCAACCCCGGAAGTAAGGTGTTTTACAAAGGAGAGTTTTGTTCATAAGGTGACCAAATTTTAAAAATGGAGAGTCTGAGGACTAAATCTTCCTCCTTAAGTTAGGCTTTGAGGAATATGTGACATAAAGAAGCAAGGTAATCTGAGGTGGTTCAGTGACCAATGGATATATATTGAACCTTCACACTCTTCAGAAAATAGCAGCTTTAGCATAATCAGGGGATGGTAGTTTTGGCCCTCTGACATCAAAGGGTCCCATCATATCTCTCTTTGTAGGGCCATATGAAGTGTCAGTGACTTCAAACTGTTCAAGATAGATAAAAGGAGCCTCCAAGTTCCTGAAGTTGACTTAAACAATTGTTACCATAGTGACATATGTTGCAGGCATTGCTCATATAGCAAAGCTGCATGGTGTGCTGCTGAGGTAGGTAACTGTAAAATAAAAGCAAGTAACAGGAGTCAAGAGATAGCTCAGCAGGTAAAGGTGCTTTTGCGTAAGGCTAGTGACCTGAGTCACCCCAGAATATTCGTGCAAAGGAGGAAGAAGAGAATCAACTCCACGTAGTTGTCTTCTAGCTGCCACACGTGTTCCATGGCACACATGCACTCATACATACACACACACACACACACACACACACACACACATTTCACATTAATGATAAGACAAAGGGCTGGTTATAGTTCAGTGGTAGAGTACTTTGTTAACATGCACAAAGCAATTCCTAGCATTGCACAAATAATGAGGAAATAAATGCAAGAGGCATTACAGAATTTATTTTAATTTTTCCCTCTGGTTTCAGTATTGTGTTAGTCAATTATTTTAATTTCTTCATCACATAAAACAAGAAACTAATAAGGCTTTCAAAGATCTTCCTTATACTTAACATTTTTTAAAATTTAGGAATAATAGTGATTATTATAAAGGTGTGGTTGTACATGCCTACAATCCCAATCCCAGCAATCAAGAAGCTAAGGTAAGAGGATCACTTTGAGTTCAAGGCTAGCCTGGGATACACAGTGAGTTTGAGGCCCATCTGGGTAATAGAGCTAGAGCTTGTCTCAAAAAGAAGGAGGAGGAGGAGGAGGAGGAGGAGGAGGAGAAAGAAGAGGGAGGAGCGGGAAAGAGCAGCAGAAAAAGGAAGAAGACGAGGGAAATAACAGGAAGAGAAGGAGGAAGAGAAAGAAAGATATGAATAGGGAGGAGGAGAAGAAGAAAAAGAGGAAGAGGAGGAGGAAGAAGAGGAGGGGGAAAGGGGAGGAGGGGGAGGAGGGAGCAGAAGGGGAGGAAGAGGAGGAGTGGGAGCGAGAGGAGGGGGAGATAACTACAGCATTTACCAAGTGCTCACTATGTATCTGCACTGTTTTAAATCTTATGACAATTTATAAAGCAGGGAAATTTTATTGTCTATATTTTTTTACCTGTAGAAAGCAAGACCCAGAGGAGCTAAGTGGCCAGATCATATTCTCACATATTTGTAGTTTAGGCATATACGATAAACACTGGTATTCGATCACCTGTTGTGTAGAAAATTGTAACCTGCTTGTTACCCATTTTCTGACTCACTTGTGGCTACTGTCTTCACATGACCTCCTAGATATTTTCTGTCTTCTGTGACACCATCGGCTAGTTAGTTATGTAGGTCATTAACAACTCAACTATCCTGAGTTCTCAAGGCCTCTACAATGAAGTCCAACCTCTAGAAAATTTCAGCATATTAAACTAAGCTCAGCAATCCATGTTCCCTAATCTTCAAGCCCTTCCAGAGAAATTAACTTGGGCTTTTGGGCCACCATACATCAGTAAGAGTACACTGTGAGGAACTTTCTATACATTTCTTTCAACATTGCAACTTTTTACCAGTGTTCCTAAACCAGAGCTCCTCCCTCATCAATGTTGCAAAAGAAAAAAGGAAAATCTTTCCTCAAAAAAAAAGAAATCCAGGGGCTGGAGAGATGGCCCAGTAGTTAAGAACAGTAGCTGCTCTTGCAGAGGACCCTGGGTTCAGTTCTGAGTGCCAAATGGAGGGTAACAACCATTTGCAATCCAGTGAATTCTATGCCCCCTTCTGGCCTCCTTGGGCATTGCACAACATGAGTACACAACATGCAGGTAAGACACACATACACATAAAATAAAAATAAAAAATAATCATTTTGAATCTAAAAAGTATTAATATTAATTCTGAAATAAAGATTATAAAATCCCCCTGTAGCAATCAGCTCATGAACTTCAGAATCCGAGGACCAGTTTGATTTCTCAGTCTGCATTCACCCACTGAGGCAAATGATCCTTTGTAAAAAAAAAAAAAAAATACAAATTTTTAAAAAGACAACCAACATCCCTTTTTGTACAAGAAAAAAAAAGGACTACCAATTCACATGTAGAGATCTGTCTGTCATTCTTTCACCAAGATCTATCTTGCTTTGTTAGACTCGACACCTTAATAAGACTCTTTAATCTTAAAAAGACTAGGGTCTGATTCAGTAAGACCCTGCTCCAGATGTCGTTTTTAATTTATATCATTTCATATCATCACGGAGCCAAAAGATTTGCCTCAACATGCTACTTCCCATTGACTCTGCTGACAGCTCTAAGAATCCTGTCTCAGAGGACCAGATATAAGTGCATTTACTGACAAAACCCAAATAAGAGAAGATTAGCGGTTTCACTGGTGAAATAAAAACAACTTGACTTTCAAAAAGCCCATTTGAAAATGACACTTCATGAGTGTGATACAATTGACACTTAGAATTATTCTATCTTTCTCTAAAGTATAGGCAAACTGTCTGTTAAGATTATTTTGGTGTGAGAACTGATAGCAACTCAAGTTTACTTGTGGAGGAAAATGTGTTTATTGGAAAGTTATTGCATTCTCTTCTGGAATCTTGGAGATCAGACCTATCAAGTAACTGCACCCAGAGCTGGAGAGCCAGAGGTAGTCAAAGCTGTTTCTCTCTGTTTCTTTTCTGAACTTTAGCATGTCTCAGTGTATCATCTTTGTTCTGCCTTACTGACCAGCTCCCACCTTCTCCTTAGCCTGTGGTAAGTTTCCAATCTGACCCTTGTAGTTATGTTCCCTGGGTGTTTCCACAGGCTGAATTTACTAGTTATCTCCTGGATAATTGGTTATATCCACATTATCAGAAGTGAAACCTCCTTGCTGAGCTCAGGGAAGTCCTCTGAGGACCTGATAAGCATAGTCATCACATATGTGGACAATTTATGGGGAAATACCTTGTGACACAGCATGGGTACGTAAGTGTGCTTCTAACAGGAATTATGGGGCAGTTCTCAGAGAAAACAAGTACCCAAGAAGGATCTCCACAAACATGAAAATAATTGTTTCTATGTACTAATAATAGCTATAAAAGAAGATATCTGTACTCTATGAAAAATTCAACTTTTTTACCTCCCTGAATCATTGAGGGTGAGAAAAAGGTCCCACAGTCAACACTGGCAGTCTGAGAGGCGTTCACGGATCAGCAGGAAGCTTGGAGAACCTCCAGGTCTGTGGTCTACGGGAAGCACAGCTCCAGTCTGTAGGTCTCCTGACTCTCTCTCTCAATGGCCAGACAACAGTGTTTTTAGGAAATCTTCCTGAAGTTAATGGGAACCCAAGCCCAAACCTAAATATTAGCAAAGATAAAATTTTATCTAGAAATTTGTAGTTTATTTTTTAAAGCATTAAAATTTATAGCTAAGCTGCAGTTGCTTTTAAGTGTAATAAAGCATGTGCTATTCTTTTGAGATAATGCCTTGGGAATATGCAAAGGAGCTGAGAAAGCCTGGAGGCATTTTCCATCTGGGTACCGACTGGATGGTGGATTTAAACCTTCCCCACACTGTCGTTCTAATCGTGCTGCACATTTCTTGTATTTTAAAATCTGTATCGTCTGCCCCTCCTCAGATTTTTATACCGACTTCACTAAAATGCACTGGCTCTTCTCTTTCCTTGCAGCTCTCCATTTCCCATGGCATCTATGATGAACTCCCAGTAATGCAAATGAAGTAAATTCTAAAATCATTTACTTGGTAAAAAAAAAAAGGGGGGGGGGAGGCTGGGGAGATGGTTCATCCAGTAAAACTCTTCCCTTGCAATACAGCAACCTGATTTTAGACCCCTAGAACCCATGCAGAAGCCTGGAAGGCGCAGTGCCCTGCACTTATGCTCCCAGCAGTATAAGATGAAAAACAGGCAGATCCTAAAAGCACAAAGGCCAGCTAGTCTAACCTACTTGGGGAAGTTCTAGACTACAAGAAAATTGTCTCAAATGAAAGGTGAAAGGTACCACAGGGCTGGAGAATTGGCACTTGAGGTTGTCTGTCTTCCACATACGTGAACACACAGGTGCACCTGCACACAGGTATACTCACCCCTAATATGAATATGAACACACACACACATGGACACACATCTGCATACATGAGAAAACATACATTTTAGAGATCTAGATGCAGATACACAGAGATAAATTTCCATGATATCCAAGTTTTGCCTTAGCTGTAAATACTTTAGCAAAGTAAAAAATAATGACATCTATAAAGCTGACATGTTAAGCTCTAAATAGTAGACAGATAGAGATGTATGACATCATTTTTTTCCATTTTTTTGTGGATATATAAAATATTTAATAAAATAGTTTAATATTTTGTGTATCTATGATATTTCATCCTCACAGCAAATCCTCTGATAAAAGAATCTCTCCTAATGCCTCTGCACTTGTGTCATTGGTCAGATCAGAAAACTCTTAACCTTCTAAGGTAGCTGACTACATCATGGTTCAGTTTTGACTATTTCATATTATATTCAATTTATTTATATGAAGTTTTGTCCTTCTACCCAATAGCCATTCTAATGTCTATCAGAACCAATGATATTAACAGATGTTACTAATTTTCATAGAGGGTATAATGAATGATTATCATATTGCTTTCTTCAGTGTCTTTTTTTTTTTTTGGTGTTTTTGAGACAAGGTCTCCCTGTAGCCCCAGCTGGCCTAGAACTTGCTCTGTAGACCAGGCTGGCCTTGAACTCACAGAGATCTGCCTGCCTATGCCTCCCAAGTGCTGGGATTAAAGGCGTGCACCACCATACCCAGCTCCTTAGTGTTTTCAATTTCTTTTCACTTATTTAGATATGAAAGGTATGCATTAAAATAACTTAGAAGAATAGTTTGGAAGAAGTTTTTAAAGTACTTAATAACTGTGGGAATGGGGTGAAGGTCACCTGGGTTTATTGTAGTGTTCTCATAACATTTATGTATGCTTTAAAGTTTCTCTGATAATCCAGGTGTGGTGGTAGCTCATGGGTAAACCCCAGTGGTTGGGAGATTGAGGCAAGAAGATGGACTTGAGTATCAATGCCATCCTGATCACATGCTGAGTTCCAGGTCAGCCTGGCTTACAGTGGGTGACCCTGTCAAAACAAACAATCAAGCACAAAGGTTTCTTTGATAATTTTTTTTAATTTATTTTGATTTTATGCATATGAGTGTATTGCCTGGATGTGTGTAAGTGCACCTGTATTGTGCAATGCCTGTGGAGGTCAGAAGAGGGTGTTGGATCCCCTGGAACTGGAGTAACTGACAGTCATTATCCACCAGGTGGGTGATGGGATTCAAACCCGGGGCTTCTGCAAGAACAACCAGTGCTCTTAGTTGCTGAGCCATCTCTCCAGCCCTCCAATAAATTTTTAAAATGGCTGTTACATATATCATTCCTATTCATGAGAGCTGTACTATGCGTTTCCAACACATGTTTTATACACCCTTGTTTTGCGTTTGATATTTCCCTCCCGTCAGGCTCACAACCCAGTTGCCATGTACTTCCTGATTATGACTTATTTCCCCATCATCACTGAAGATGCGTTGAGAGTCTGACCCCTTTGGTAAGTACCATTCTACTCTGTCCCAGACTCAGCCTCACAAGTTTCTCCCTATGGCAGATCCTAGCACTTGGGAGGCAGAGGCAGGCAGATCTTTGTGAGTTCAAGGCCAGCCTGGTCTACAGAGTGAGTTCCAGGACAGCTGGGATTACAGGGAGACCCTGTCTCTAAAAGACCAAAAAAAAAAAAAAAAAAAAAGAAACTGTGCTCCAGCATTCCAACTATGTCCTAGATAGAGTCCGAGATACAAGTACTCCAACAGAAATTATAGACGTGATGTCAATGGAATGACGAGGAAGGGCCTCTGAAAATCCTCTTCTCCATAATGACAAAGGAAGCATAGTAAAACCCGTCAAAATGTACTCAGAGCTCTGCTGCTGACCAATGAATTGCAACCAGTGGAGGGTTTGTTCCGCAACAAGCATCAAATGCCAATCAAAGCAATAGGCCTCGTGACCCCAGAATTTGCTCTGTTTAATTACCCTCCCCATTTTCACCTTAGCCTCAAAACCCCAGCTATACCTAAAAATAACAGGGAACTTGTGACCTGGCAGCCCCTGGAGACTGAAAAAGTTTGGAGCTCCAACAAAAGCTTATTTCCAGGGCTGGAGAGATGGCTCAGTGTTTAAGGCCACTGACTACTCTTGCAGAAGACTAGGGTTCAGTTCCCAGCTCCTGCATGATGGGGAGAACAACTGCCCACAACTCCAGTTTTAGAGTATCTTGCGCCCTCTTCTGGCCTCTGTGGGCATTTCATACACAGGGCACTTTACATGCTGTCATAACACACACATAAAACAAAAATGAATAAATTAAAATTTTAAAAACTTATTTCCGGGGCAGGAGAGATAGCCTAGCGGTTAAGAGCGCCGACTGCTCTTACAGAGGACCCGAGTTTGATCCCCAGCACCCACATGGAGGCTGAGAACCGTCTGTAACTCCAATTCCAGGAGAACTCCAGTTCCAGGGGAATCTGACACCCTCTTCTGACCTCCGCAGCATCGCACGACACAGGTGCACAAACCTACATGCAGACAATACATTCATACACATAATAAATAAATAAATAAATAAATAAATAAATAAATAAATAAATAAATAAATAAATATTAAAAAAATAAAAGCTGTAAAAACTTATTTCCAAAATTGCCAATAGTTGTTCGAACTGGTGGTTTCCCAGAAATCCTCACTTGCATGGTTTGTCTTTATCTGACCTGACTTACAGCTTTGTCATTTGACAGCAGAACAGGCTTTTGTCTAGTTATATTTGTCAAAAACGATACACTACAATTAAATACTGTACCTGCTTGAGGCAGAGGTAACAGCTTGGGAAAACAGAAAACTGACTAACACGGTTAACACCGAAAGTCAACAAAGAGCTATAAAATCACCCAGGTATTCCTAGAAAGTTAGAATGCCACACACATGCTTAGGCTGTGCATGTGACTGACAATGTATTATGCTCAGGGAAAAGGCCTGGAGTGCTCAGCCAAGACTGAACTAGAGGCTCTGCCCAGGAAGCAAGTGCAGATGCTGTCATAGTAACCTGTCTGAGTGTTGAAGATGGGCCCTGACATGCCACAACCCTGGGAGACTTACTGGACATAAGCATGTAAGGAAATTTCTGTCCTACTAAAGCAAACAAGCAGAGATCCCAACGATCAAAGAAAACAAATGATAGAGAATCTACATAATTGTTCTGGAAGAGTCCATGAATAAAGGCCCTGAAGAGGCAGCAGAATCCTGGTCTCCAGAATTGCCACACAGTTACTATTTAAAATATCTAGCTTTCACTATCAAATTTGAGACGTATGAATGAAAAGGACAGTATGGACATACAAAACATGAAAAAGCAGACTAGAGATACTATGTCCTGGGCTAGAGAGATGGCCTAGCAGTTAAGAGCGCCGACCGCTCTTACAGGGACCCGGGTTCGATCCCCAGTACCCACATGGCGGCCTAGAACCGTCTGAAACTCCAATTCCAGGAGAACTCCAGTTCCAGGGGAATCCGACACCCTCTTCTGACCTCCGTGGCATTGCATGACACGGGTGCACACACTTGCATGCAGACAGTACATTCATACACATACAGAAATAAATAAAAAAAAAAGAGAGAGATACTATGTCCTTGAGGGACCAAAATTGAACTTACAAAGGACACTAAGTGTGTTCAAAGAAGAAAATATGGCTCAAAAGCTAAAGTATGAAAGCAAGGTCTCAGGAAATAGTACATTTGGGTAGAAAAAAATTAAATCTAGAGTTCATATGTGAGAGGAAGCATGTGATGTTTTTCTTTCTGGCTTGGATTGTTTTGTCTAACAGAATGATCTCCGTTTCATCCATTTTAGTGTAACTGTCATAATGTCATTTCAGTTTGCAGCTGCATATAAAGCTATTATGTACCTATGTGTACCAGATTCTCTTTATTCTGTCACCTATTGATGGACAAGAAGCTGGCTCCATAATCTGGCTTTGTGAACAGAACCACAGAAAACATGATGAGCAGGCTGATCCCTTCAGGTAACTGTCCAGAGAAACAAAGCTGGATCAGATGACAGCTCTAGTTTAAATTTGTGGAGAAACCTCCGTACTGACTTCAGCAGTGAATAAGCTCCTCTTTCCCCTTATCCTCAGTGTTATTTGCTGTCATTTCTTTTCTTGATGGCAAGATTTCTGGCAGAGGTTAGAGGAAACCTCAGTATAGTTCTGAATTGCATTTCCTTAATGGCCGAAGATGTTCTGCATGTTTTCATGTATCCTTGGCTAGCCCTACTTCAGTCATTCATGATTAAATTATTTGTGATTTTTGAGCTGTTTCTATTAATCTTGAGTATTAATCCTCCTGTCAGCTGTATAGCTGGCAAAGATTTTTCTCTCATTTTGTAAGCTGATTCTTTATACTTTCTTGACTATTTCTTTGCTGCACAAAAGCTTTTTAATTTTATGAAATCCCATTTGTCACTTCTTTGAGTTATTTACCCAGCTATATGAGTCTCTTTCCAAAGTTTCTGGCCTAAGCCTGTATCTGGAAATGTTTGCACCAAGCAATTTCAATATTTTAGGTCTTACATTAAGGTGTTTGGTCTATTTTGAGTTAATGTTTGTACAAAGTGAGAGAGATCAACCTAATTTCATTATTAGATCTGTGAATGGTGACTTTTCCTAGCACCATTCTTCTCCAATGTGTGCTTAATACACTTTTGTCAACAATGAGGTGGTTGTATTTGTGTGGGTTTATGTCAGGTCCTCTCATCCAGTCCCTCCATCTACTCTTGTGCAGTAGCATGCTGGTTTTGTTATTATGACTCTGCCTTTGGTGCTGTAAGGCTTTTATCATAGAAGCCTTGTACCTCCTTAGCTAAGTTTATTCCTAAATAATTGTTAGCCTAAAGTGAATGGGATTATTTCCCTTCTCTCTGTATGTTTAGTATTAGTACAGAGAAAGGATACTGATTTTTTTCTTTGTTGACTTTCTATTGTACCACTTTGTTGAAAGTATCACATCTAAGAGTTTTCTGATGAAATCTTTAGGTGTAGGATCATGTAATCTGCATATTGAGATAATGACTTCTTTCCTATTCTTTGTCTTTTTTTTCTCTTGCCTTGTTCTTCTGGCTAAGGATGGACATTCTTGATTTTAGAGGAAATGCCATCAGCTTCTCCCCTGTTTAATATAATATTGGTTATGGGTTTGTCCTTTATAGTCTTTATTAAGTTGATGTCCACTATTCCTTTAGGGCTTTAATCATGAAAGAAGGTTAAAATTTATCTAAGGTTTTTTTCTGAATCTATTGAAATGACCATGTCGTTTCTTTCCTTAAGTCTATTTGTGTTCTGTATTTGTATTACATTTATTAATTTACATATGCTGAGCCATGTTTGAATTTCTAGAATGAAGCCAATGGGATAACAGTGCATAATTTTAATGTGTTGTTGATGAAATTTGATGCATATATATTTTTTATATGCTTGATGGACTGTACTGTTTACTAGTATTTAGTCACCTTCTCTACTTATTTTTGTTTTAAAATCTGCTTGTTGCATGTAAGAATGACTGTTCCTTTTCCCCACTTCCATTTCTTTGGAATATCCTATTCTTTAAGTATCAGCCTGTGTGACTCTGTCTGTGAGGTGTATCTCTCACAAGCAACAAACAGCTGTGAGGCACCAGAAAAGGACAGATAATGAGATCAAAATTAGTACATAAAAGAAACAAGCTGGGGGGTGTTGGGCAGATAACTACATAAAGTGTTTGTTGCACAGTGTGAGAACTTCAGTTCAGATACTTAGCAGCCATGTAAAAAGCCAGGCATGAGGGCTGGAGAGCTGGCACAGCCATTAAAGACTAAGGCTCACAACCAAGAAGACAAAAGCCATTGCCTGGTGGTGCACACCTGGAACCCCAGCAGGGGTAGGGCAGGGCTGGCAATCCGCAGAGCTCACTGGCCAGCCAAACTAACCATTAGTGAACACCAGGCTCAGTGAAAGACCCTGGCTCAAAAACTCAAGTAGACAGTGATAGAAGAAGACACCTGCCATTGACTTCTGGCTTCAGCAGGTGCATATGGGGAGATGCACATACATACACACATATACGTACTACAGAGAGAGAGAGAGAGAGAGAGAGAGAGAGAGAGAGAGAGAGAGAGAGAGAGAGAGAAACAACCAATTGACAAAGTACAGGACACTTTGTAACAGGCAGAAAAAGCACACACTATACAATGACCTAGAATTGTCCCAGTCCACGGGGTATGAAAAGCCTTGAACTTCTAACCTTTCTCAAGCTCTGACCCACTTACTTTCATGAAAGCAATTTCACTCTTAATACAGTATCTCTGTTTTTCCTACCACCCACATGTTTTGGTCCAGATTCTTGTTCTAGCACACAGGAACTGGGAAATATTGGCAGGGACCCACCAGACTCCAATATCCACCTATAACGGGTTGGAACTTGTTTAGGGTAATTTTTTATTTGTGTGTGTGCATGTGTGCATGTTTGCATAAGTTTATATGCACCACATGTGTGTAGGAACATGCAGAAGCTGGAAGAAGATCCCCTGGAATTGGAGTTACAGGTGGTTGTGAGCCACCTGTATGCGTTCTGGAACCCAGGCCCCAGTCCTCGGGAAGAGTAAGAAGTTCTCTTAACCACTGAGCCCTTTTGGGTTTTGATCCAATCAGCTAATCTGTGCTTTTCCATTGGAATGTTAGAACCATTAATGTTTGGGGTTATTATTAAGAGAATTTAATTTCGCATATTTTTCTCCTGATTATTTCGCACAGTGCTTGTTCTTTTCTGTCTCATTCGTCTTGGTATCTCACTGATTTATTTTGTTGAATATATTTGATTCTTTCCTAATTCTCATTCATTATTGATATATCCCTCCTATGAAGTTTATTCTTTATTATGCGTGTTGCAACTGTCTACGTCCCCCTCTACATAAATTCCTTTAAGTATCCTCTGTAATGCTTCCTTCATGATGAATGGTTCTAGTTGTGCCTATATTGGAAGCTCTTTATTTCTCTATCAATTTTGGAAAGACATCTTTGTTATATTAGTAACCCTGGTTGGAAGTTACTTACTTTCAGAGCATGAGATACCTCATTCTATGTTTTCCTAACTTTTGGGCCCCCTCTAAGAGGGATGAGCTTGCCTTGACAGTAAGTTGGTAACTGTTTTTTCCTCTTCCTGCTTTTAATATTGTTTCTTTGATCTGTAGTCATTTTTTGTTTGTTTGTTTGTTTGTTTGTTTAATGCAAGGTTTCACTGTGTAGCTCTGGTTGATCTGGAACTCACTAAGTAAACCAGAGTGGCCTTTTGAACTCACAGAGATCTGTGTGCCTCTGGCTCCTGAGTGCTGGGATTAAAGGCATGTGCCACCATGTGCAGCCCATTTTCTCTGTGATTTTAATGGTTTGATGATGGTGTCTTGCAGAGGTTTAATTTTGATGTCTATTTGGAGTTGTAAATGCTTCTGGTACTTGTATGTTCATATCTTTCCCTGTACTTGGGAAATTGTTATAATTTCATTGAATAGTTTTCTAAGCCTTTAGTTTTTTTATCTCAGCTCCTTCTACTCCAGGGATTCTTTACTTATTATTCTTATTTTATGTGTATGAGTGTATTGCTTGCATGTAAGTGCACTGGTGTAGTACAATACCTGTGGAGGTCAGAAGAGGACATTGGATTCCCCTGGAGCTGGGGTTACAGGTGGTTGTTAGTCACCATGTGGGCGATGGGAATCTGCACATGCAGCCAGTGCTCATAACCATTGAGCCATCTCTCTGACTTCATTGCTATCTACATTTAAAGGTCCTCAATCTTGTCTTGTATCCCTGACATTCTTTTATCTGAATAATCTTTCCTACTGGTGCTTCGTCACACTGAGTTTTTTTTTTTTTTTTAATCTATTGATTCCTTCATTTCCAGCATTTCAGCTTGATTCTTTTTCAGGGTCTCAATTTATTTACTGAATCTTTCTTCCACGTTGTTGAATTTCTCATTCAGTTTGCCACCCTCTCCTCTGTATTGTTATTTTATCAGGTCCTTACTCATTCACCTGCTTGTCTGAACAATCATTGAAGTCACTGAGCTCTTTAATGTATTTTTATTGATTTTTTTGTGAATTTCACACAAAACATTTTAATTATCTCTATTCTCCCTCCCCATCATTGAATGTTCTTAACACTAGAACGTCGAATTCTTTTCCTTGTACTTCATTATTTTTGGTTTCATTATTTTTGGTTTCAGTCCTAGAGGAGCGTGGACTTGTGGAGAGGTGGTCTAGTCTTGCTTTCTTGTATCTTTCATGACTCTACATTGTGATTTCCACATTGGTTGGCATGGGTTTGTCTCTAAGGTTTTTTCCCTCTCTTCATTTCCTTTTATGTGGGCCTTCTTACTGAGTGGTCTCCTCTCTATTTCCTTTTATGTGGGCCTTCTTACTGAGTGATCTCCTCTCTATTTCTTTTATGTGGGCCTTCTTACTGAGTGGTCTTCTTGGGTTTCTGGTCCCCACTGCTATATAGGGAGAGTTCATCCAGAATGGTTGCTATGCAGTGTATCAGTGGAACTCAGTTTACCGGTTGAGTTGAAATTTTCCTCAGGTTTCAGCAGGGGCCTTTCCTCCTTGGCATGTCCCCACCCTCAGCATGGTTCCACTTCAGCATAACTCCCGTCCGGCCAGTTGCCATCTTCTCTGTGTGTTGGCCAGCTGCATTTTCCTTACACGGAGCTCACGCTTGAGGCTCTGAAGTAGCCATGTTCACGCTTGTATAGGCCTTTGTGCCTGGACAGTCTGGTCTGCCCTGGCCCAGGCTGCTTTTCTCCAGCATCCCATGGTCTTGAGCATGTGTGAAACTCAGCAGTCCCTCCCCTGAGCTTCAGGTCAAGCCAGCTCCTGTGAGCTTCACGTGGTTCTGTGATTCTCCAGATCCAGTCAGCAGAAGGGGTACTGTAGGGTTTGGAGATATAAGAGTGTTGTGTTTTCTGCCCTCCCCAGTATAGCTTACCTCTGGATCTGCTCCCTCCTTGCTCCAAGGTGATAGGAAGCGATGTCAGGCATCCAGAACGGGGTAGTTTCCCAGCATCTGTATCATCAGCTTGTTTCTCATGGATGGCACCTGTTGCATGTCAAAAGGAGCAGGTAGCTGTGGAGTTCGAATGTGAAATGCTTGCCATTAGATTATGTGCTTGAACACCAGCTACAGCTGTTGGTGCTATTTTGGACAGTTTTTCAACCGTTAAGAACTGAAACCTTGCTGGAAGCAGCAGGTCACTAGGGTAGGCTTTGAGGTGTTGAAGTCTCATCCAACCAACTTCCTTTCTGTTTTCTGCTACTGGACTACAGAAGCAATGTGAACACCTCGACTGCATCACACACACACACTCCAGCTGCCACACCTTCCCACCAAACTAGAAGCCAGCATAACCCCTTCTTCTCTTAAGTTGTTTTATCCTCAGGCATTTTGTGCAAGAAATGAGAAAAATAACCAAGCTCTTTGGCTGTCCTTTATGAGAGTATTAGTTCCGTTCGTGAGAGCTCCACCCCCTGATCAGCAGCCAGTATTTGCTCGCTGGAGATGAAGTTCCAACATCTGGGGGACACACTTTCAGGCCACAGAACCTACTGTGCTGAAGAGCTTAAGTTGTCAACTTGACAAACTTAGGAAGAATCTCAATTTCCATTGTCAAACTGGCCGGTGAACACATCTGTGAAGAATTTTCCTGATTGTTGAGTGATATGGGAGGGCCCATCATGATGTGTGTGATGCCACCCCGGGCAGGTGGTCCTGGGTTGTCTAAGAAAGCAGGCTGAGCACAGGCCAGGAAGCAGGTTCCTTCATGGTATCTGCTTCAGTTCCCTCCCTAGCTTCCCTTAAGAATGAACTGTGATCAGAACTTGAAAGCCAAATAAACCCTTTGGTTGGTTCTGTTCAAAGTGGGTTTTTTTTTTTTCTTTTTGGTCTTTTCGAGACAGAGTCTCCCTGTAGCCCCAGCTGTCCTGGAACTCACTCTGTAGACGAGGCTGGCCTTGAACTCACAAAGATCCTCCTGCCTCTGCCTCCCAAGTGCTGGGATTAAAGGCATGTGCCACCACGCCCAGCTTGTTCAGAGTGTTTTATCACAGCAACAGAAAGCTAACTAATACAGTTACATTCCTCTTAACTCTGTCTTCATTTCAATAAATTCATTTCAAAAACTTTTTTAAAAATGCAGCTTTGAGAGAAACCAAGTACAAATACCCGAGTATTTAAGTGGCTTCTGAAATGAGAAATAAAATAACTCTTCCCCAGGCTAATGGTGCAGTCCTATAATCCCAGCCAACTGGAAGTCTGAGGTAGAGAACCACAACATCCAGGATGCTCTGAGCTAGAGAGTGAGCACAAGACCTGCCTAGGCAACTTAATAGCACCCTATCTCAAAGCGAAAAGCAGAAAGAGACCTAGGGATTTAGCCTAGTGGTAGAGAGCTAGCTTAACATGTGTGAGAGCTGAAGTTCAGTCTCCAGTACCACAATAACAATAGTAATAATTCTGATAGAAATTTGTACTAAAATATATGCAAATTTCTTGCATTTTAATGGCACTTTTCTGCTCAGTCCACCTTTCTACTGGGCAGCCCATCTTTCCACACCCAAAGCATCTCTGCAGCTTGGACTTCATGCTTTAATATTTGAAAGTTTTAAACCTGCAAGTATGAACATTCCCTTCAAGGTAAAAATTCCATGTGGGCTAGAGAATAAAAATCCATTTGGCAAGACTATTTAGAAAAAGATTAAGAAATGTTCCTCATCTTACAAAGCCTGTGGGATCCATCCCAGCACTAACTTCTAAAGGGATGCGTACAGCTCAGGGTGCTCTGCATGTCAGTACAAGGAGGAATCATTCACACTTCTGGAGAATTCTCATTTCCATATACAGCAAGCCAGGGAAATAAACACAGCTTTGATGGATTGTTCCAGGAAAAGAATGTGCAATATAGTAGAAGCATGTTTTTTATTTGTTTATTTCTTCTTCTTTTTCTGAGTGGAATGGCTCTGACAAAGGCACAAGGAGCCAGAGAGAATTCTATGATTTGATTTTGAGTTTCCCCTCTGGGAGCCTCGGGGCTGGTTGGAATGGAGGGTGTCATTGCAGACCTCTACTTACGCTCCTGGAGACCTAAGCCATCTCTTTAAGTTTCTACAGTAATCATGTTTTCCACTAAAAATTTAAAAGATAAGCTTTCTCCAGTTGGCTAACTGAGATCAAAACTGAAAACTCTGAAAAACGACGTTATACCTTGAATTTCATAGGGCCAAACCAGAATGATTGATTTCTAGCCTGTCCAAGGCTCCTCTTCTCCTACAAGAAACTATCTAATAAGCTAAAATACTTATTCCTCCTTTCCCACACCCAGCATCAAACCTATGAAGCTCTCTCTGCTCTAACTCCAAAGCACCTTTTTAATTCATTCTTTCCCTTGAACTGCTACCATCCCAAGTCTTAACAGCTATGATTCCTCTCTTACTCTACTGCAGTGTATTCTCCTGAGAAACTAGATCAGTTTCTTAGGGCATGTCACACTCCTTACCCATCTTCCCTAAAGTGTGCCATCATACATAAAATCCTAACCATTTACGGAGCCCTGTTCTATCAGGCCCCTGCCTCCCTACTGACTGCCTGTTCCCCATCCCCCTACCAGCATACTTTGTATTTTCCTCATATGCTAAGATTATTACCCCATTAGCTCTTAGGGAATCAGAAACATTCTGTGGTCATTTCAAGTCTCAGCCTAAAAAAAACTTCTAACAGTATCTTTAGTAATGGCCACCCATTCGTATCTCGTTCACATTATTGGTTTTAATCATAGTATTTCCCTTTAGTTAAAATTATCTCATTCATACTTTCTACATGAAATGTTATCTATATGAAAAGCAGCTTTACTTTATCTAAGTCCTGGAAGAGAACCTGGCCCCTAAGGAGAACTCAGCAAGATGTTTAATGGTTTGTGTACATTTCAGGACCACATTTAGTAAGCAATGCCTCAAAAAGCTCATCCCTGCTCCCCGTAAGCATTTCTTCCAGACCTTAGTAAGGGCTAGGCCTAATGCCAGGAGCTAGAAGCTTGAATCCTGAAATCTTTCCTTTGCATATACCATTTGCTCAGTACTGACCAACTGGAGGCCTTTGGTAGATTATGACAGATACTGAATTATCAGGTTATTATGCCTGGGTAAGATTACCACCAAGGGTGTTTAACATCCTGACAGTTTCCTACACCATTATGCAGCACACAGGATTTAAGTTATTAAAAGCATAGATTTTCAATTAATAAAAGAGAGTGGGACACTAATAATATATTACAATCAGTACATTATAATGTTTTAAGAAACTGATTCAGCCTGGGACTAAATGTCACATGTAGGGTACCTCAGGAACAGAGTGGCAATGATGCACATGCATAGGTCCACTGCAGATGAGAAAGCAGGTTGTACAACCCAGTACCTTAAGGAACCTACTGCAATGAACTGTCACAGGCAGGTGTTTAGCAGGCTCCCAGTGTGCACCAGGGGTTCTGTTGAGCAAGGAGAAGCAGAGATAATGAAGACACAAAGACAGTGAAGCTGATTTACTGCATGAAGCTGAAGGCTCGGCCTCTTGATCTTGCTTCTTTGAAAATGAATTATGAGTAACATTAGAATAATAATTAATATTAATTCATTTACTTATTTACTCTTTATAAAAATATTTGTGAATCAATATCTCTCTCTCGACTGCATCCCAGGCTAGCCTGGAACTCAACTATGTATCCCAGGCTGGCTTTGAGCTGGCAGGATTCATGCTTTAGCCTCAGCAGTGCTGGGACTAGGGCTGTAAGCCACCACAGCCTGCTCACTGTTACCATGAGAGTGCAGGAGGCTGCAGGTTGGGGAGGTGATGGAACAGAAGAGCTGAAGACAGGCCTAAGCTGCAGAAGCCCTGCTCAGTTCCACCACCACCTCAAGCAGTGTCTCCTGGTTCTGCTCTAAGAGGCCCAGACCTGCACCCCATCCTCCATCTATTCCTACTCTTCATGAAATTAGCCTCTTTGACCTGTTCTCCATCTAATTTCTTCCTCTCTACTAATTTTGTCAACAACTCTTCTTGCCAAGAACTAGAAATCTCTCTCTCTCTCTCTCTCTCTCTCTCTCTCTCTCTCTCTCTCTCTCCCTTTATGTACAACTCCAAGTTTTATTAAGAGCAATTATCTGCAGGCTGTGATGACTGTCCAAATGGGCTGGTTATTTTGGACTCATTCATTCATCAAAATCTGGGACACTGTGTTCCTCACATGGGTATCTTGGAAAATGCACTCATACAGGAAAACAAAAGCAGTTCAACAGCCACAGAAGTATTTTGAGTCAGTAGAAATAAGCTGCAATGTAAATGCAACACCAGACCATTATCTTTTCCAATAACTTAATTTGCCAGAGGGATACTACTCCCAGAACAATGTGAAAGAGAGAGGAGAGCGGCAGAGCAGAGTCTGCAGTGTGAGCTATTTGGGGGAAATTATAATTGCCTTTTCTCATGTTTTTAACTCTTCTCTTTCTATTCTATTTATCTCCCATCTTTTTAAGGGGACATTGTTCTTCGTGTGCAAGCACCTTTGTGTGTGTGTGTGTGTGTGTGTGTGTCTGTCTGTCTGTCTGTCTTTCTGTGCTTACTTTTTACATTAGAAGGAAATGACTGTACAACTACATCTATTATAGATAAGAAAGTCAGCTGGCTGATGATTAAAAGCTCCATAATGAGCTGTAATTATTAAATTTCTCTTCCAGAATTTGGCACTCTTCAATATTGTTTTCTAGACAATGTTGCTGCAACTCCAGGTCTTTCCAGCCCATGAACCACATGCTACTGGTGTCTCCCTAGCCCTCCTGGAATAGAACCCACTTTCCAAGTGACAAGGGCTCAGACAAGTTCCCTCCTGGCTGTACTGCTGCCATCCCGTGTCCCAGTCCAGGCTTGCCACCCCCCTGATGTTGTTCTAAGTACTTGGCTTGGAGTTTGTGACCTAACCTTTACTTCTGGTGAACTTGCAATGGCTCCCTGTCCTGCTGCTGCCATCTGGAACACTGATTGCCTGGCTGTGAATCTCCATCACCAAATGTCATCTGCATTGGATCTCTGTGTGCCAAAACTCTATTAGACTGGCTGTATGCTGCTGTCCCTGATCTGCTTTTCACCCTTCTTCTCATGCCTCCAGCAGATAGAGAAAAATATTTACTGTCTCATGTTCCTCTATTTGTAAAGAAAAGGGAGCTCATTCAGTGCAGCTGTTTGAGCAGCTTGCTGTTGAGATGCTAGTTGTTAAATTTCACATCCTTGCCAACCCAGGGCAGCCTTGGGTGCTGAGCTGGGGTAGTTCAAATGCAGCAGCATTCCATCCATTGAATCAACGCCCTCCTCATCTCACATCTGACTTGTCTGGGACTGCCTGGCACTGGTCCCTTCCCCCAAAGTATCTGACATCCATACCTAGGTTGATCCCATTTCCCCAAGCCTCCGGGGGGGGGAAGTGGTGCAGCATTCACTTATGAGTAAGTGAATTGAGAACACAGAAATGGGTTTCCCATCTGGAATGAGAACAGATACAGAGGTGAGGAGACAGTACTGCAAGGTAGGTTGGAATAAATACTCAGCATGTACTTCATCAGGCCAATGCAGATACTGAAAGAAATCCCCAGACTATAAAATAAGTAAATATAAAAAACAGAAAGGTAGAAATATCACAGTAGGTCAAAGCTGGGAAAGCAAAGAAAAACTATGGCTCCAATGTAGATCAAAGTGGAAGTCCAAAGCCTGCTCTCCTGGTTTTCATGGGAGATGGACCATTAAATGTGAGAAAACACACAGAAAATTGCATGCTCACGGTAAAAGCAAGATGGGACCTCCAGTAGCGAGAGGGAACCGAAGACCAAGGCAGGCCCGGCTTTCAGAATGGACTCCCTCCACTCTCCTCCCACTGAGTCAAAAACCAATCTCAAGTTAACCTGGCTGAAGACCTAAGAAGAAGGATGCCAGAAAGCACTTCATCTGCAGACGGCAAAGAGCAGGACAGCCACACAGTGTGATTGCGAAGCATTTCCTTCAGTACAACAGACCATCTTGGAAGATAGGTGGCTATGTGATTGCATTTAAAAAACTGCACTGCCCACAAGCAGATGCTTAGAGACTTCTTAAACTGTTCCTAAGCCTACTGGCTGGTAAGTCCACCCACTGTCACCACGTGCTGTGGGCAGACACATTAAATATGATTCTTCTCTGTGTGAACCTTGTCTCCTGTCATAAAGTTCCCAAATTGAAAGTCCCTCAGTAGACAAACTTCTTCATAAGCAAAACAGTGTGTGAAAATACAAAATTCTGCTGTAGAAACTAAGTGACTTGGGTACCTAGTTCCTCTTCTCCTTCCAAATACCCATAGAAATTCCGAGAGAAAATTTACTTCTAATCTAGAATTCTCTCTATAAACCATATTACTGGTTGACAGTGAGGATCAAAAAAGACATTTGGTAAGAGATATCTGAAAGCCAAATATATACATACATATACAGAAAAGGAATGCTTCTGAGAGGGAAGGTAGGAGAAAAGAAAAGATATTGAGAACTATATAGAGAAAGAAACTTTGAACCAGTTAAGAAGATACCAAGGAAGCTGCCTCAAGCTGAAATTGACAGAATAACCAATGTCTTGGGAAGGAAATTGAACAATTCATGGAGAGTTTGGGATGAATTAAAGAGACATGATTTAAAAGTAAAGGAACAAAGAAAGGACATGCCCCTTGCTTCACTGAATAATGGGATGGGAGGCAAAACATGAAGAAGACTGGTCATAAGATAATGACTACTGTAGACTGGCTACCTACAAGTTTGTTATGCTGTTGTGGGGATTTGTTTTTAATAATGAGCACTCATAAGAGAAAAATGTGCTCAAGAATGCAAATAAATCACCATACATTACATAGTTCAGCTAGAAAAGGCTTAGGAAACATACTAGTATCTGTGTTCTCTAATAGTATGGTCGTAATTACACTGTAACTTTTCTGAGAAGAGGAAGTGATGGGGAGTGTAGGGAATGGGATATTGGAGCTCATTCTTGACCTCCATACAGCAGGTTTGGCTTTGACCAGATGTACTCTAACATTTTAGCTTCTGTGGTGCCATTTGCCTATTGGTTCTTGATCTATTCACAGTTTTCCCCCATGAAGAGCTAACTCTCAAGCACCTATGTCATCTAGTTTGGGGCCAGAGTCATTCAATGAGGGGCAGTGGGAGGAAGAATCCAGGGCACCTCCTCCATTTTCCTCTGCAGCTAACAACAGCTGTGCTCTTCTCCCTGATTCCTGCTTGCCACAACCAGAGCCCCTTCCATGGCCCAGCTCCCACCTGATGGACCCTGAACCAGCAACAACTAAGATAACCATCCCTTTAAAATATATGATCAAGTTGGACTTCAACAGTTGGAATTTTTAATGATTCATTTACATTTGGGGGGTTGTTCATATTTCTAGTCTATTTCCCTTGTGTCATCTCAGGTAAACCTCTTTCATTAATCATCTTATCAAGTGTGTGATGAAACAGGTACAAAAAAGTTTTGTTTATGATATAGTTCATGTATATTTAGATTAAAAAATGATGTGTTAAAAGCCAGACACAGTGACACATGTCTGTAATTCAGCACTTGGGTGACTGAGACAGAAGGGCGCCATGAGCTCGAGGAGACTTGGATCACATCGTTCCAGACCAGCCCGAACTACAGAGCGAGCCTTTGTCTAAAAAAAGAAAAAAGAAAAAACGTTTATAACGGGATCGTAAGATGGCTCAGAGGGCAAGAGTGTGCCAATCTGGTGACTTGAGTTCGGTCTACAGAATTCACACAGTGTAAGGGTGTAAGGAAAGAACTGAGTCTCATAAGCTGTGTTCTGACCAACACCGGGTGTGCACATGCAGACACACACACACACACACACACACACACACACACACACACACACACAATTTAAAAAATTAAAGCTTATTGCTAAGTAAGAAATGGGTCACCATTGATTCTATTTCTATTGTTTCCCAAAGAAATATATGGATGAACATGGTTTATTTCTTTAAAAAGCAACACCACTTTGAACTATTTTGCATTTGTATCCGAAAGTCACACAATGTTCTACCAGCAAAAGCATTTTCTTTTTGGTCTTTTCAAGACAGGGTCTCCCTGTAGTCCCAGCTGTCCTGGAACTCACTCTGTAGACCAGGCTGGCCTTGAACTCACAAAGATCCGCCTGCCTCTGCCTCCCAAATGCTAGGATTAAAAGCGTGCACCACCACACCAGGCAGCAAAAGCATTTTTTAAGAATTATTTTGATTTTTAGGGGCTGGAGGGATGGCCTAGCGGTTAAGAGCGACGACCGCTCTTGCAGAGGACCCGGGTTCGATCCCCAGCACCCACATGGCGGCTAAGAACCGTCTGTGACTCCGGTTCCAGGAGAACTCCAGTTCCAGGGGAATCCGAGACCGTCTTCTGACCTCCGCGGCATCGCACGACACGGGTGCGCAGACCTGCATGCAGACAATACATTCATACACATAAAAATAAATAAATAAATAAAAATTAAAAAAAAAAATTTAAAAAAAAAAAAAATAAAAAAAAAAAAGAATTATTTTGATTTTTAATTATGAGGGGAGCACGGAGGCCAGGAGAGGACATTGAATCCCCTGAAGCACCAGTTATGGGGGGTTGAGAGCTGCCAAACATGGCTGCTAGGAACCAAATTCAGGTCTTTTGAAGGGGCAGCAAACAGTGTTGAGCACAGATCTATCTCTCTAGCCCCCAAAACTTTTTTTCAAAATACTATATTGTTAACCATTTCATTGGATTCTTCTTTGACCTTATGCAATATTAAAAAAAAAAAAACTGGAAACCACCTGAATTACAAAAACATTAAATTATGGCCTAGACATTTGATTCATTTGCTTTCTATGGACTCTGTATTTGAAGAAAGATATATTCTTTATAAACAAGTTTTGGAAACTCTTATCAATTATGCCATTACTCTTCAATTTAAAAGACTCTTATTTAGCTTTAGAAGGAAATGAGAAAAAATAAAATATTTCTAAATGTAGCACTTTGCTTGTTGAGGCAGGGTCCACTATATATCCCTGGCTGACCTGGAACTTGTTATGTAGACCGGGCTAGCCTTTAACTTACAGTGATTCTCCTGCACTTCCTTCTTAAGTATTGGGGTCACAGATGTGAGCTAACACTCCCAGAAAATTTAGCACACTTCTGAAACTGCAGTATTTCTTTTCAAATACTTTTATTTAGTCATAAGCTTTACTTTAAATGAAAAGCTGGAGTGATGATTTCAGCTTATTCACTTACTTAGTAAGATCAATTCTCGCATCGCACTAGCCATTTAAAACTTCTCCTCTCTCAGAATAAAATCTGCTTCTAATTTGCTATTGCAATAATAATATTATTGCATACATTATGAGGTATATTTAAGTCAGAAAAAAATAGACCACATCTTGTAAAATATATTACTAAAATTATTTAGGATTAAATTATTATAGATCTAATGAAAACTTCTCCATAATGTTTTTAGACTAATAAATCAATATCATATTGTTTATTTTCTACACAATGAGAGCATAACACATTGCTAAAATTGTATTATTTATTAAGCAAGAAATATGAAAAATGGTACAGACCTCAGTAAACATATTCTATGGTTCACTTTCAGGAATAATAAGAATCAATATTGTAAGGGAGTTCACATTTTTCCCTTTAATTTTATATTACTCTAAAATATGTTTTATATTACTCTAAAATATTCCACCTATATAAGTTAATTACCACATCTGAAAGTAAGTGGTAAGTTAATTCTATGGCTCATTGAGAGGTTCACATTATAACATCACAGTTGCTTTCAGATAGAAAGAAATACAATAACGCTTCTCAGCTTGCCTTTCAATTGGGAGATTTGGTACTAGCATCCACAAATGAGGGAACCCATTCCCTGTTTGGTTTTGGGGACTGTGTTGCTTCACTTAGCATAATGGCTTCAAGTTCCATCCATTTACCTACAAAGTTCATAATATCATTTCTTTACCATTGCATAGAATTCCATTGTGTTATCCACTCCTCAGTTGAAGGGAATTTGGGTTGGTTCCAGATTCTTGCTATTGTGAAGAGAGCTGCAATAAACATAGGTTTGCATGTATCTTTGCAGTAGGATGAATCTTGTGGGTATATACCCAGGAGTGGTATGGCTGGGTCAGGTGGTAGGCTCATTTTGAGTATTTTTTCTTTCTTTCTTTCTTTTTTTTTATTTATTAATTAATTTTTTTATTGATGCTTTGTGTATTTCATACATCATTTTCCAGTTCAGTTCAGGCGTATATCCCCTTCCTTTCACCCCACCCCACCCCTACCCATCCCAGATCATGCATTCTGCCGTAACTTTTCTGCATCTTTCTGGGTTTTTTTGTTTTGTTTTCATTTTTTTTTTAACAATAAGTGATAGTTTGTGAGTACAAGCATCCTTCATGTAAAACCAATTTGCGAGCAGTTGTGCCCAAACCCACACAGCTCATGGGTCCCACCATCCAGCAGGGGGGGCTTGTATGTTCAATCAAGTTGGTCAAATGAGTGTCCAGTCTATATTGTTGTAGTTTCACCATTCACCCCAATCGCAGCCCTTACATTCTACCGCACCTCCTCTTCCGCAGATTGTTCCCTAGGCTTAGAAAAGGGGAACAGGTGGATGAGATGCAAAACAGTCTACTTTCTCTGGAGCTGTTGTCTTGGTCTCTAGTCAATTCTGGCTGCTTTCTTTCATGGGCTGCCAGCTTGTCCAGGCATAACCTTTCAATCCTACTAATGAAGCACATGCAATTAGATATATAGGTATTTAAACAGTATAATATATAGCCTTTCGGTCCTACCAATGAAGCACTCGCAATTGGATATATAGGTATTTAAACATTACTAATTGTTATGGTAGGTTACTTTGGTATAGACACAGATGTTTGGATGGTATGTTAATCTATGAATTACATTTTCTTCTGTTAAGTATGACAGGGTCGTCGTGTGGTTTATAACATCTCCTAACCATTAGAGGATGTAAGCTTGTGGCATCAGCCGTGGGTTATTCCTCCAAGGAGAGAGCCAATAGCCAATTAGATTCGGGATATACAGACATATGATTGCCACTGCTGCACAGTATTTCCAGGCGGATGAGGTGTAGCTGGCTCTGACGGAGGGGTCTTGCTTGACTCAAGGAGACCTATATTTGCTTTATTGGTTTAGTGGCCTTTGGTAACACTCTCTGGCATTCCAGAGACCATCCGTATGCTTGCAAGTGCGGTCTCCATACATCTTTCCCATGTTTATATCGGGTCTTCAACAGCAGGGCCTTATCGCCTCTCTTCCTGCAGATATCCCGGTTTGGAGGCAAGGAGCCTTTACCTTTTGTGGGGGCTTGGATCCCCTGGCCAACATCTCCTTGGTAGAATAATCCATTGTTGATGTCAGAGCTCCTGTATTAATATATTTTGCTTAAGTGCGTAGCTTAAGGAGACTTTAGCATTATATTTGGTTCTGAATAGCGAATAATCCTTTTCACAGTTTCTATGTCCATTAGTCAATTAAAGAAGGCAGTTTTATGTCTTTTAAGGGTTCTCCACACTGCTTTCCACAGTGTTTGTAGGAGTTTACATTCCTACCAGCAGTGGATGACTGTTCCCCTTTCCCCACAACCTCTCCATCCTTTGGTGTCTTTTGTTTTCTTGATCTTAGCCAGTCTCAATGGAGTGAGATGATATCTTAGAGAGGTTTTAATTTGCATTTCCTTAATTATTAATGATGTTGAACATTTTCAAAGTTGTTTCTCAGCCATCTCTAATTCCTCACTTGTGAAGTCTCTGTTCATCTCTTCACCTTTTGAGTGAGTCATTTGTTTTCTTCTTTGTTTTTTGAGTAGTTTATATATTCTGAATGTTAATGCTCTGTCAGATGTGTCACTGGTAAAGGTTTCCTCCCACTGTGTGGGTTTTCTCTTCACTTCTTTGATTGTTTCTTTCACTGTACAGAATCAGTTTTAAAGCAGAAATATCATAAGACATATACTTTATCAAAGATCATATACTACTAAAAATTAATCAAACAATTGGCTAGCTAACATTTTGTGATGAATTAGAAGAATAAATGTTAAAATTTTGTGGGTTAAAATAAAACAACCAGGCATGGTGGTGCACACCTTTAATCCTAGCACTTGGGAGGCAGAGGCAGGCAGATATTTGTGAGTTCAAGGCCAGCCTGATCTACAGAGTGAGTTCCAGGACAGTTGGGGCTACAGTTAGACTCTGTCCCAAAAAGATCAAAAAAAAATAAAATAAAATAAAATAAAAATAAATAAAACACAGATTTACTGTGCTTGAAATAAATATTTCAAAGCATATTTTGGCAAAATAGCTATTTCTAGTAAGTAACTTATCTCGAATCCCAAAGAAACCACATAAAACTTATCTACAGCTTTTACTCAACTGATCGCAAAATTTTTGATAGTAATGAGAAATATTCTAATTGTACTTTAAAATCAATAACAGCAATTCATAGTTTTGGCTGTTGAAAGGTGTTCTTTGTTCTCAAGTAATTAGATGTCATAAGGATAATTATGGAAAATAGCTGAAATGAGCTTACATTTTCATCTTCTTAAGATGCTTCAGTGTTCAATATTTTCTGCTGTTTTCCCTTGTTCTTGTGGGACTTTACCTCGAAGCTGCACAGTCTTAATGGATGGAGAAATGAGGAAATTGATCACTTCTACTACTGCCCTGCTATGTTAACTGCCTGAATGCTAAATATGCTAAGAACAATGAAAATACCACTCTCCTGAGAACAAGTTTCACTTATAACAACAGTGTTTTAAACAGGAAGTTACAATGGTTTGAATATGAAATGCCCCCATAAGCTCGTGCGCTTGAACACTTGGCTCCATTTAGGGTGGTTGTAGAGCCTTTGACACCTGAACCCTGGATGAGAGGGATGGGTATTGGTAGCAGACCTTTGGGTGCTGTAGCCCCACCACATGCCTGGTCTTTCTCTGCTTCTTGGCTCAGTGGCCATGACAAGAGCTCCGCTATGTGCTTCCATCACCAACCAGGTACGGCGCTTCTCCAACCACCTTCCCCACTGTGGACTGAAACTAGGAGCCAAAATAAATCTGTCTTCACGTCTGGTTTCATCTGTGATAAAACATTCTGACAACAGCAGCTCGGGGAAGCAATGGGTTGACTTGTCCATTACATTTCTCCATTTGGTAATTACTGTCCATCCCTGAGGGAAGTCAAGGAAGAAACCATGGAGGAATGCTGCTTGCTGACTTGATGCTGACCCCAGCTTAGATAGCTTCTTATACAGGCCAAGTGCTATGGTGCCACCCACAGTGGGCCGAGCCTTCATAAAGCAATAATCAAGACAATCTCTCACAGACATGCCCACAGGACAACTGAGCTGAAAAATTTGTCAGCTGAGACTCTCTTGGTGCCTCTGGACTGTGAAGTTGACAGCTAAAATGACCTATGACAGCTCCCTCAAGTTGCTTCTGTCGGGAATTTTATCACATCAACAAGAAAAGTAACTAAGAGACAAGACTATGTTCACCTGATGGACCAGTTAACACAGCCTCCTTTTATTGAGCACTCTTGAAGTTTATACATATTGCTTCTTCAGGTTGGAAGTATCAACTTGGACTCCATGGCAACGACTGCAAGAAGGCATTTTAGGAGAAATATGTAAGCATCAAAGGACTAAAATGGAATGACCACATTTGCAGGGGCCCAATCCTTGGAAAATCAGTGCAGCCCAAGCTGAAGACCACTGGCATCGGGTACTTTACACTTGCAGTATTTGTTTGGGTTTAGCAAATGGCCCTCCCTGCAGCTGCTGCTATTTGTGAGGGTACAGCATATGGGACTGTTCTCTCTTAAAGCTTGGCCAAGAATTCCTCTTAGAGATCTCTGTTCCTACCAGGTGTGGTGGTTCACACCTATAATCTTACCACTTGGGAGGCTGAGGCAGAAGAATCACTATGAATTTGAGATTACTCTGAGCTACATAGTAAGTTCAAGGCCAGTCTTGCCTATAGAGTAAGACCCTGTCACCAAAAAAGAAAAAAAGAAAAAGGAAGGAAGGGAGGGAGGGAGGGAAGGAAAGAGAGAGGAAAAAAGGGAAGGAAGGTCAGTCTGTGTCTTCCAGAGATCTCTTGCAGGTTTGACCCCAGAATGATGGTGAACAGCTGCAGCTCCAAGATTTACTCTACTTTCGGTCTTTAAAGACCACCTGGCACCTGAGAATCGTCTGTAACTCCAATTCCAGGAGAACTCCAGTTCCAGGGGAATCCGACACACTCTTCTGACCTCCGCGGCATTGCACGACACAGGTGCACAGACCTGCATGCAGACAGTACATTCATAAGCATAAATAAATAAATAAATAAATAAATAAATAAATAAATAAATAAATAAATAAAATTAAAGACCAGCAGCAGTCGTCCTCACTATGGTTCAGTAGACTGCTTTAAACTCCATGGTCCCAGTCACTTCCTGACTTGGGAGGGAGCTGAAAAACTGCCCATTGTGAAGTGCTGGGGCATTAATGACCCCTTGAAAGGGTCATGGCCATATCTTAACCACATCAAATTCATTATTCTGTGAGTTCAATTTATACACTCAGGAAAAAAAATGTTTTTCAAATATTAGCCTAAGTGACTTTAATGATTTAACAATCTAGTTTTATTTATAACCAAACTGAATTGTGTTATTGAATGTGAAGAATTCTGTATATACAATGTTTCTTTTAAAAGGAAGATTTAACATCATGTCTGTTCATTCATTCAGCAGATAGTTTCTTAATGATTGTGTAAGGGGCTCATGATGTGGATGCAAAGATGAGTAAGCTAAGCTTATAAACAACAGACATTAAGAACATGTGAGTGATTGTAAGTGATGGCCAGGGGCCAGGGGTGAAGGGCAGGAATGCCACTGATACAAAGTAGCACAAAGGATATGGTCAGACATTTCAGAGCCTAAAGGTAAATGGAAAATAAAGGTTGGCAAAGTTTATCTGCAAAGGGCCAGGTGATAAATATTCTAAGAAAGTCGTGTTTGGAGAAACAATCAATATTAGCAAAAGTGTTGTGTCTTCTGGTTGGTTCACTCTGAAATACATGAAAGACTTTAACAGCTATACATGGAAGTTCCCCCTTAAATCTGCCATTCTAGAATGGAGCTGCAGACTCTGGTGACAGGAAAAAAGAAAGTAAAAGTCTGCGGGAACTATGGGGAGTGGGTGGTTGAGAAGTTCAGAAAGAGGTAGCGCCTACATCCTGAAATAACAAATAAGAAAAATAAGAATTTATATGAGGGCTGTATTAGAGTAAAGGTTTATATTAATTGCCCATGGGGAAAATCTGGCCTACTGCTTGCTTTTGCAAATGAAGTTTTATTGGGATACAGCCATCTACATTCATTTATGTATTATCAGCCTCTGTAGTGCCACAACAGCAGAGTTAAGCAACTGTAACAGAGACCATCTGGTTCAGACAGCCTAAAGGATTACTACCCTGCCCTTATTGTTAAAATTTTGTTGCTAATCTTGGTGGTTTACACTTGTAATCTCAGAACACAGAGGGCTAAAGCAATAGGATTGTCATGAGTTCAAGGACAGTGTGAGCTACATACAAAGACCTTGTTTCAAACTACAGCAGAGGTTTGCTGCCTCCTGTTTTACATCTGTGAGTGCACACATTCAAGGTACCTAATGAAGGAATAACCCTAGGTGAAGCTTCCATTGCACAGTGCTGCTGGAAGCATTATCTAGGCCCTAACACATCTGAGGAGGAATGAAGAATTCATCTTTCAGCTATTTTCAAATAAGAAAACAGAAATTCAGAAAATTAAGTATTTTGCTGAAGGTTATATGAATAGAAAACATCCTAACATCTTGACCACTTAATTTTCTTTCACATCTACTTTGTTTCTCATAGATAGAATATCCAACTTCATCCAGTCTCTCTTTTAATTAGGCGATAGTCTGAGTGACTGACATGTATAAACTTGGTTGCAGACTTCTATTGCTCACCATTTACCCACCATAAAGCTGTACTAGAGTTTGACCTCATGCCATTATCTCTTGGCAACTAAGAAAACTTCATTTATCCAGTAGATTCAAACAAAATTCCATGTAAGCATGAAGTCTTCCTGAAGCCGCTGACTTGATCGTGTTCTTTTTCATGAGCTTTATTTTTTTAGAGTATTTTTCACCTTTTGTATGAGGATTCTCTTGAAAAACTTGTTCTGTTTAATGTCTCTCTGTACTTACTAGACCATAAACTTTGTCCAGAACCATATCTTTTTGCTGATGCTAATGTGAATGAAGGCCCGATACTCTTAACTTTTTTATTTTAATTTTTATGGTAATTTCATACATGAGTATAATGTTTCTTATGTTATTTCCACCCCTCTCTCTTCTCCTTCTATTCTGATGTTTCTCCACCCTTCTTGAATAAATGACCTCTTCTTTTATAATTATTATTGTTACACACACATTCATATATATACACCTATTCATATGTGTGTATGTGGTGGTTTTAATGAGAATGTCCCCCACAGGCTTTAAATATTCATACATTTTGTCCCCAGTTGGTGGTGCTGTTTGGGAACATTGTAGAAGGTGTGGCCATGCTGGAGGAAGTACCTCACTGGGGGGCAGGATTGGAGAGCTTAACAAGCCTTGCTAGTCTCCAGAGGCTCTCTCTCTCTCTCTCTCTCTCTCTCTCTCTCTCTCTCTCTCTCTCTTGACTTCCTGTGCTCATTGCAAGATGTGAACCTCAGATTTCTGCTCCAGCCCCGGCCACAATGCCTCCTGCCACAATGGACTATGATTCCTTGGAACCTTCAATCATAAGCTCAAATAAACTCTTCCTTTTATAAGTTCCCTTGGTCATGGTGGTTTTATCACAGCAACAGAAAAGTGACTAATACAGTGTACAATCTACCTTTTAGACAAATGAAAGCACAGCTTGTCATGATGGAATCACAATTCACATGCCATCTTCTGATTGCTGGCTATTCCTCTCTAGTTGGATAGTAGCACGGCAGGACATTGGACTTTTGAAAAGCTCTAATAATTAATGTTTCTAAACCATAGATGTCTATCTCCCCAATTTTCACCAAATAGTTTTCCCTGCAAGATAGAGTCAAGCAAATGCTTCCTTTTCACTCTCCCAGAGATATTTTTAAATCCTTAATGTGAATTGCTTTTTAGATGAGGGCTTGCATTAGTATTTTTTTTCAGCCTTGATTCCTGGAACTGCCATCACTCTGACCTTATCTCTGAGTGGGGAAGAGAATAGACTCCAAAGCCAAAATCTACAACCCCAATGTTGTGGTCACTGAGGAGCAAGCTCAGCAAATTTTTCCTCTTTGTTTTTGTCCCTCATATGTAAAATGGAAGTAATAATAGTAATGACCTTACTAAATATGGTGGTTTGAATCAGAATGTCCCCCATAGACTCCAAGCATTTGGTCATTTTGTCCCTAGTTGGTGGCACTATTTTGGAAAGTTTTAGAATGTGTGGCCTTGCTGGAGAAAGCACGTCACTGGGGGAAGGCTTGTTCTTAAGCCTTGCCAGATTTTCAGTCTCTCTGTGATTCCTGTGCCTGCTTGAAGATGTGATTGCTCAGATTTCTGTTCTGGTCACATCTGCTGCCATGCCTCCCTGGCCACTATGAGTTTGCCCCTGAAATCATAACCCAAATAAACTCTTCCTTCTATAAGTTGCCTTGGTCATGGTGTTTTATCACAGGAGCAGGAAAGTAACTAATACAGAGATTGGTACCAGGTATGAGGTGATGCTGTGGAGAACCTGACCGTGTGGATTTGGGGAGGAATGTGGAAGACTTTGGAACTTTGGACAAGAAAAGTGGTTGAATGCTATAAACACAGCTTAACAGGCCATTCTAGTAAGAGCCTGTAAGAAAGTAGTACTGTGAGCAAAGTAGTTTCAGGTTAAAATAAGGAGTTAAACAGCCACTGGGATGTTTTGGCAAAGCATCTGGCTGTCATCTGCCCACAGCCTAAGAGCTTGCCTGAGCCTAAGATGAAAAATAATGAACTAATTTCTTTGGTGGAGGAAATTCCAAGACAGCCTAATGTTCCATTGCTGGTATGGTTACTAATTGTGAATATATGGAGATTGACTATGAAAAAGAGCAAATGGGACATAAATAAATGCAAAAAATGTACAGTTTGGAGAGGAAGAGAGCACTAGGAAGCGGAATAATGTTGGAGCCATGGCATCTCCTCTCTTTGATAAGGAGATTAAATCTCCTCTCTTTGATAAGGAGATTAAAGCCTTTAAGGAGAGGCCTCCAGATTTGCATCCCACAAGACTCATCCTACCACAAAGATACATGTACATCTACATTTATTGCAGCTCTTTTCACAATAGCAAAGATCTGGAACCAACCCAATTTCCCCTCAACTGACAAGTGAATAATAAAAATATGGTACATCTACACAATGGAGTTCTATGCAGCAGTAAAGAAAAATGACATCATGAACTTTACAGGTAAATGGATGGACCTTGAAGCCATTATGCTAAGTGAAGTAACACAGTCTCAGGAAAAAAAAAATGGTTTCCCTCATTTGTGGATGCTAACACCAAATCCCCAGTTGAAAGGCAAGCTGAGCAACCTTATTTATATTTAGTAGTTTAATATTAGTTTATTTAATATTAGTTATATTTCTTTTTATATGAAAGCAAATATGCTGTTATAATGTGAATCTCTTAATGGGCTCTACAACTGACCTACCACTTATTTTCAGACATTGTAATTACCATAGATAGAGGGAAGATATGTATTTATTTTAGAGTAATATAAAAATAAAGGGAAAAATGTGAACATCAAAACATATTTTGGAATTAACATACAGTTTATTCTTGGAGGTCATAATTTTGACACATATGTGATATTTATGTATGCATATTTTGGAGCAATACTAAGGGGAGGGAACAACAACAACATAAGGACTGGGTCAAAGAACTGACTGATATAGTTAAATTCTGCCCAAAAAAACAAGCCTCTGCAGAAAAAATCTTTGGAAAGACTGAGAGAAAGATGCAAGGCATGTAAGGCAGAAGGCATGAACTGGGGTGGGGTGGGAGCAGGGAGAGGAGAAGGTGTCCAAATTGAACTGAAAGTTCACATATGAAATACACAAAACATCAATAAAAAATGAATACCTAACCAAACACTAAAAAGAATAGGAAGATGGGCTGGAGAGATGGGTCAGCGGTTAAGAGCACTGGCTGTTCCTGCAGAAGACCTAGGTTCAGTTCCCAGCACCCACATGGTGGCCCACAACTAATCCTAACTCCAGTTCCAGGGGATCTTATACCCTCCTCTGGTCTCCATTGCACAACACAGGTGCACTTATGTACATGCAGGCAATATTCATACATATAAAACAAAAATAGTAAATAAAAAATGTTTAATTAAAAAATAGAAATAGTACCCTCAGGGAAAGACATCACCCAGCTAAGCTTACTTGTGAAAGAAAAAGACTAAGGAGTTCTCTCCTAGAGATCTGCAGCCCACAAATGTTGCTGTAATTTGGATGATGCTACCTGGGTCCATCCAAAATTGGCAGCCAAACTTGGCAGTGTCCACATGGCTTTAGATGCATGGAGGATGCAAGACTAAGGGGGTCATAGGTTCTTCTTCCTTCCTCAGTATCTGAGAGCTGCCAAGGCCAGGCAGCATGCAGCAGGGGAGCCCTACATAAAGAAGCCCTGATAGGCCATCGTGTGAAACTGAAGTGAAGCCTGGTTGGCAGTAGAGGCCACAAAACATTGGAGATGCTAGAGCAGTGAGACATCTGGCAAGGAAAGCTGCATACAGGGAGTGATACCAGCCCAAGATGGAGATATGTGCTGCATGCAGCAAAGCTGGAGGGGTGAGGCACTTAAGTGCTTTGGAAGTAAAGTCCCAGAAGTCTGACATGGAGCTACTGGATCTGGTATTTCCCCTGATGGGTTTTGGTCTGGTTTTAGTCCAGTATTTCCTCAGTATGCTTCCATTCCTCCCTTTGGGAATACAAAGGTGTTTGTGTTCATTTTATATTGGAAGTATGTAATTTGTCTTTTGATTTTACAGGGGCTTATAGTTAACAGACTGTCTTGAGTCTCAGAAGAGATTTGGGACTCTGAGCTTGTGAATAGTCTTGATATTGGTAAAGATTATGGGGACTTTTAAAGATAGGCTACAAGCATTCTGTGTTTTATATAGTTATGAGCCTATGGGGGCCAGAGAGTGGAATGTGGTTATTTGAATGTGAGTGTTCCCCCCACAGGCTCCAAGTATTTAAATGATTTGTCCCCAGTTGGGGGCACTATTTTCAGAGGTTTTTAGGAGGTGTGGCTTTGGTGGAGGAAGCATGTCACTAGGGGCAGGTTTTGAGAATTTCTAAGCCTTGCCAGATTTCGGCCCTGTGCCTGCTTGAAGATGTTAAGGCTCAGCTTTCTGCTCCAGCCACCTCTGCAGCCTCGCCTCCCCTCCATGTCTCCAATCCCTCTGCAATCATAAGCCAAATAAACTCTTCCTTCTTTAAGTTGCTTTGGTCAAGGTGTCTTATCATAGCAAAAGAAAAAATAATGAATACACTAAATTAAAAATAATTAAGTTATTGTACCTGACCACCTAAGAGTGTTGCTGAATGCAAGAGTGAAGATACTTGAGCATCAGAACAAGAATTAATTAGAGTCTGTTCTGATCATTGCTCTGTAACGCAATCAGACACCATTCAATTGAGGAAGCAGATATGACTTACAGAATAAGACCATTCATTCAGCTCATTCTTAACTTACAATGAACTGACTTACAATTTTTCAGCTTTACAATAAGGTGAAAGCAACATGATTTCAGTAGAAACCATACATTTGAATTTTCCCTCCTCTTGGACTAAGCTATGTCATATAACTATAACAGAAACCTGACCCTAGGCCATAGCAGGCTGTCATAATTCTATAGTGCTTTGAGTTGTTAAGCTACAGTGTTTGCTAGGTAAGTTGTATCCAATGCCCTTTTGATTTATGTTACTTTCAACTCCCTGTAGGCTTATCAGAATGTAAGCTGAGGGGAATCTGTATAAGAATTATTTAACTATGGGATGATGTAGCCACGTGAAGTTCTGAAAGAGGTGGCTGAGCAAGGATATACCTTTTTGGTTGAATGCTATCCTGTCATGCGCAAGGCTTTAAGCTCAGTCTTCAGTACAGAAGAAAGGGGGAGGGAGAGAAAGGGAGAGGAAAGGAAGAGAAAGGGAGAGGAGGAAAGCAAAGGCAGCGTTAACAAAAGAAGCAGTGGGAAAATGAGAGGACTCAGCATGCTGATCTGAGCCATCAAGGTGACCCCACTGTCGAAAGGGTGTCATGAAAGAGAAGCTGATGGAAACGATGTTGTAAAAACGATGTGGACCTGCCACCTGCCGGGTGTGGTGGCACACAACTATAATGCCAGCACTCAGGAGACAAAGAGAGGCCGTGTCTATGAGGTCAAGGCCAGCCTGGTCTACAAAGCAAGTTCCAGCCCAGTTGGGACTACATAGGGAGGTGATGTCTCAACCAGACTAAACCAAGAATTATGAACCAACCTCCAGCAGCCACTCAAGCCATGCTTGTCAAAAAGTCAAGAACAGGACTGAATGAAGTCCTTAACCCTAAATCAGCTGCTAAACCTAACCACTACCCTCAGGGAACAGTTGCTGTTTGACTTCCACCACCTAAATCCTGGCAAACAACCTTCTTTTAGCCAACTCAGAGCTACAAAGAGAAGGGGATATAGAAAAAGCAGTTTCATCTCAATGAAATTGACTCAGCTCTGTGGCCTGTCTTGAAGTCTGCCCCCAGCCAGGGAACCCAAGAAGACAGAGAAGCAAGCACAGGAGGCTCCTCAGCCCACTCATGATGAGTGGATCGTCCACATTCTAACAAGACTCTCCAGAGATTGCAATTTTGTTGGGTGATTAAGGCACAGTTATTTTTTTCAATTTAACTTTCTGACATTGAACATCTCATACCTTCCACCATATGTATTGTGGCTGAAACTAATGTCCAAGACAGCTCTAATTCATTCTTGTTCAAATTGCAATATATAAATTAGTAACTGTAGACTGAAGATGTGGTTCTGTGGTAGACTGTGTCTCTAAGCATGTGTGAAAACCTGGGTTCAATCCCCACTACTAGACTTTAAAAAGGCAGAGGGGGAGTTGGAGAGCAGCCTTAGCAATTTAGAGTGCATAGTGCTCTTATAGAGAATCCTGTTGGATTTCCCAGCACCCACATCAAGTGGGTCACAACCACCTGTAATTCCAAATCCGGGAGAATTCAAGGCCTCTGGCCTCTGCAGCACCAGCACTTGTGCCTATGCACACACACACACACACACACACACACACTCACAAATAATAATAATAATAATAATAATAATAATAATAGTAAAATAAATCTGAAAATAAAATTTTGAATCAGGGTCTCCCTTTTAGTACCAGCTGTCCTGGAGCTCATTCTGTAGACCAGGCTGGCCTTGAACTCACAGAGATCCACCCACCTCTACCTCCTGAATGCTGGGATTAAATGTACATGCCACCACGCCTGGCTAAAAATGTTTTAAAGAAAAAAATCCTTTGGCTTTTATTTTGAGACAAGGTCTCATGTGTTTCAGGCTGTCCTTGAACTCATTATGTGGCTGAAGATGACCTTGAACTCCTGATTCTCTTGTCTTCACCTCCTCAATGCTGGGATTACAGGTGTGTGCTACAACACCCTGTTTATGTGGGGCTGGGCATTGTGCAGCTGGGCAGCCACGCTGTCAACTGGGATGCATCCACAGCCCAAAACATTATTTAGCCAGCCATGGTGGCATACACCTATAAGCCCAACACCAGAGAGATAGAGGCAAGACGATCAGGAGTTCAAGGGCAGTCTCAGCTACATTGTTCGTTCAAGTCCAGCCTCAACTACATGAGATCCTGCCTCAGCAAAATATCAAAAAATTAAATTCATAAATAAAAGAATTGGTACTTGTCACCTCTACTGATTGAAGTGATTTTGTATATTGGTCCTGAAATGTAAATTTAGATGGCTTTCCTGTATTGTTTTATCAACAAACTAACATATTTATACTAGGGAGTTACAGGGAATAGGATCACTGTCTAGCATTTCTCAAACTAGCATCCCATGGAACATTAATTCCCAAAACACTCATACAAATGCTATATATAATCTGGCCCTTTTCATTCCCCACCAAATAGATTTGGGAAAAACACTATTGAACAAAATCCACAAATTACTTTTCTGTTGAATATTGCAGAGACTCTTCAATGGGTGTGTGTGTTATAGAGCTCCTCACATTCACTTTCCCTTGTTCAGGGAATTGAGACTTTGAGCACCAAAGCAAGGGTGTTGCAACTGTGATACTAAAAACTATGCACAGTATTGAAATTCTTCTCCTTCACCTTAAGCAAACAGACCCTTGTCTCTCACCCAGTTATCAAGCCTGGAAAGTCTTGGTTGTACCCACCTCATCCACCCTGATTAATGCCCACAATTCTAAACTCAAGGAAAAGATATAAGCAGGTGGTTACTGTTTGGCTTTCCTCTCAGAAGAGCCTTGAAATTCCTATATAAATTAAGCCATCTTTTCCTGGTACCAACTTCACAACCCAGAGGAATAATAGCACTCACTGTTCAAGTAAAAAAAAAGTTTTTTAGTAGCTCAGTGCACATTCAATAAAAATCCCATGACATACTTTATAGAATTAGAAAAGTAATCCTAAAACTCATAGGGCAGCTCAGAAGACCCCAGGTAGCAAAAGCAATCCTGAACAAAAAGCAGTAGATACGAAGTTAAGGATCTAGATAGTTCATTAGTTTAGCACTTTTTCATTTCTATCTTTTCTTTCTCTATTTTTAAGTGTTTATTTAATCATTTTTTATTTTATGTATAATAGTGTTTTACCTACATATACATGAGTGATCTTAGGGTGGTCACCACTCTGAATTATGTAATGATCTAAGATGAAATGAGATTGACTCTGGAGTTCTATAACCTGCATATATATAATTATAGGATTCTAGCTCCTTCCACAACACAGGGCCACATGGTAGTTGACTTAAGACAACTGACATTGTTGCTACAGAAGTGATGCTATGTGGAGGAGCACTTGATACTCTTGCAGAGTTCCCAGGTTCAGGTCTCAACACCCACATGTGGGCTCCAACCACTTGTCAAAAGAGAGCAAAGGCTGCAAAGCATGGAAAAAGAGAATAGGAACCCAGCCTGCTAAAAGTGAAAGACAAAATGGAATGGGAGTAAATATATTTTGCTCCATAGGATAGCTCAACTCTAACCACAACCTAACCAGCCTTAATGCAAAAATAATCCTAACCCTCAATAAAGCCAGGTCAAAGTCATTCTGGACCCAACCATTACTGGGCTCCTGTGAACAGGTGGCCTGTTGTACCATTGGGAGCATGTACACAAGAGTGTGTGGCCACTGATTGTGTCTTCATCTCAGGTAACACAGTCCCTGGGACTTTGCAGGTAAACCAAAACTCTATGGTCATATATATAGGATGACATACTAGAAAATACAGGGATCAGGAGGGAGATGGGAAGACACTGAGAGGAAGATGGTCTGTCAATGAGGACAAACAGGTATGGGCAGGATGGATTGGAAACACCTCAGCTTCCCCAGGGCTGAGACACTCCTGAAAGCCAGCTTCCCAGATCTGTATGATGGGGATAATAGGATGGACATGCTTATGGAACTGTGCCTTGTTCACATGCAGTGGGGGAAGGAGGGGAGGAAGTAGCCCAGGCTACCTTAGGGAAGGTCCACTGTGAGGAAGAGGACCCCAGGAAGTGACCTCACCTCTGTGACATCAGTCCAAAAAGAACTCAGTATCCTGGTTACCAGTAACTACAGACCAGTAGCAACCTGAGCTGCCTCACTTGTCTGGAGAGACTGGATCAAGCAGGATGTTCTCTTGCTGCTTGCGTCCTTCTGGAGGCTCAGGCCCCAGAAGAGGCAGGAATCGAGGCTGTGGAAACTTGTGGAGACGCCGGGTGTGCCCTCTAGCCCAGAGCATCTGGCCATTTTCCCACAGGGATGCACTTTTGAACTGGTCAGTCCAAAGCAGAAAATCCCTAAGATCTCCCTAATATACCCCAGTCAATCGAGTGTGTGTGCATACGTGTGCATGTGTGTGCATACGTGTACGTGTGTGTGTTAGAAAGTGAACAATGAGGAAATTACCTTTCTTTTTACCTCAGTCACGATGAGGAAATTACCTTTTTTTGACCTTAGTGTATGGCAATAAATCATTGAGAAGTCTGGTAGTGTTTCTATGTTTGAACTTTCCTTCCTTGGTCCTTCCTCAGCATGATGAAGAGGCAGCGCGTATACTTCATGAGCTCTGTAGCTTAAGGCCCCAGCGTGCTAACAAAGTGAAGAAGTTGGTGAGCTACCTGTCAACTGCTGTGCGGAATGGGGACTATGACTTTGTATCCACCTTCATTACCATCTACTCAAGGTATACCACCACCTGGCAGCTGCTGAACTGGATCATGCAAAGGTGAGTGACCAGGCTCAGGGTGGCTGCGTCCTCCTGGTTTGGTTGTGGGAAACCTCTGCTCTTTGTGGAGGTACTTTTCTCTCAGAGGCTTCATCAAGAACAAGAGGGATTGTCCCCTGGCTGCATTGGCCTTGGGCCTGGCCTTTCCAAGTGGCCAGGCCAGGATACGAGACTCTAGTTTATGAGATTGGCCTCTCCTAAGTGGCACTGTCTAGCCCCACATTTTTGAGTCCTTTGGGGATGAGAGTCTTTCTCCCATTTGTAAAGAGACTTTCACCCTACATCTGTGCTACAGGGCATAACTGTAAGGGTCCCAAGGGGAAAACCAAGAAGCCCTGTCCCAACCGAGAAACCTGGGAAGGAGCAGTTTGGGTTCAGTCAGACTACAGGAAGCTCCATGAATTATCTGTGAGAGCAGGTGGTTTCCCAGTGCCTCATCTCAGATCTCTGAGAGCACCACAGTCAAAACCCTCCCAGTCCAGACACAGCTTCTGTCCCTAACCCCCTATATCTCCTGGCCTGAGGGGTGACAGCCTTCTGTATTCATACAGATATGGACCCTTTGAAGACCACCATGAAGAGGACCAACTGGAAAAGAAGTGAGTGGGCTTTGGGTGAGGAGGGGGGTAAGAACCCATCTGCAGAATAGAGAAGTTGTGGGCTAGTGTTGGGGGTTAAGGCATGGCCAAGCACCTTCCTACTGGGATTTCCATTGGAGAGGTGAAGCTGAGACTTCACCTGTAGTGGGCAGTGAACAAAGAACTTGGGTGGTCTTCTGGGTCATAAAGAGCAGCGAGGAAGATGGGAGCTAAAAGTCTGTCCCTGTGAGAATCCATCCCCACCACAGCCCACCCAGTTTTCCCAGTCTGTCCACAGGGTGACTGGACAGACAGTGTTGGCCCCCCAGATTACTTGCCAACATGCTCCAAAGTGCGTTGACTGACAAGCCATTGCCTTGTCTACCTGTGGTCTTTGCCTCACAGCAAAGAGCAGGAAGGCCTCTAACTATATTCTTTACCCACCTCCGTTAGTGCGATAATATATTTCTTGGACCTGTGGATAGAGAGATGTACAGATGAATTTTGTCAAAATCTGGACCTGCCCAAACTAAACCACCTGATGGAATATGTGAAGCTCCACATGCCTTCCTCACACCTAGGCATACATGTTCAGGAGCTTCTGACAAAAGTGGAGGAAGAGGAGTCAATGAAGACAACACCCAAAGAGGAGGAGGTGGCTGGTAGGTGTCTGAGAAGGTGGAAAGGAGGGTTCAGTGCTGGATTCCACCAGGAAGTTGCCATAAGTGGCCCTTGGCCTGCAGTGAGATGTGAGGTGCAGTCAGACGGATGTCCTGTTGTAGGGACACAGATGGGAGTTCTCTGGCAGGCAGAGAATGAATCTGGGATTTGCTCTCATCCATAGTGGAAGTCTCAGGAAAGGACAGTGATTGTGGGGAGGCTCATCTCCCCATCTCCATGGTGCTCACTTCACAACTGCCTATGCTGACCACCCATATGTTTCTTTCATAGACCTGGAACCCTCCTCAGCAACAGCTTCTTAGCTCCCAGCACAGTTTACAGCAGAAATGGCAGAGGCTCTGCATGCCAGACCAGCTTCTGCATCAGACCATCAGGGAGAGCTGGAGCCCCAAGAGGATGCTGTGGTACCCGAGATTGTAGAACCCACTGTATTGGTGGCCCAGCCAACACCCCTCCTGCAGGCTGTATCAGAGGAGGATCTGCCCACAGCAGCTGATGCACAGCCACCTCCAGATGTGGCAGCAGATGCTCCAGCTCCTGGGCAGGCCCTGCTACCTGTTCTTGTCACATTAGAAGAAAGAGACCGTGTCTCCTCTCTACCTAACATCAACATATGGTTAGAAAGGTTTAGAATGATCTGCTCCATGGTAACCAGCACCATCTGCAGGGCAGAGATGCATTTCCTGTTTCTACCAAATCTACCTCCTTATGTGTTCTTACTTCGATTTTATTGGTTTTGGATTTACCAATTTTTTCATAGATATTAAGATTATATTTTATTGTTTGGGGGTTGGGGGATTGTTTTTCAAATATTAAGATTACATTTTATTGTTTTTTGGTTTTTCAATTGTTGTTCACATTTTTTTCTCATTCCAAGAATACATTGTCTGAGTTCTCCATGGACTATATTCCCCATGGACCTATTTCTGCAAGAGCTGAATTCCATATAGCCTGAGTTGTCCTTGCCCTGAATTTTCCATGGACCAATATCTCCATGGCCTGAGTTGACCTTGCCCTGAATTTTCCATGGACCAATATCTCCATGGACAGAGTTGTCCTTGCCCTGAATTTTCCATGGACCAATATCTCCATGGCCAGAGTTGACCTTGCCTGAATTTTCCATGGACCAATATCTCCATGGCCTGACTTGTCCTTGCCCTGAATTTTCCATGGACCAATATCTCCATGGCCAGAATTGCCCTTGCCCTGAATTTTCCATGGACCAATATCTCCATGGCCAGAATTGTCCTTGCCCTGAATTTTTCATGGACCAATATCTCCATGCCAGAGTTGTCAACGCCCTGAATTTTCCATGGACCAATATCTCCATGGCCAGAGTTGTCCTCGCCCTGAATTTTCCATGGACCAATATCTCCATGGCCAGAGTTGTCCTTGCCCTGAATTTTCCATGGACCAATATCTCCATGGCCAGAGTTGTCCTTGCCCTGAATTTTCCATGGACCAATATCTCCATGGCCAGAGTTTTCCATGCCCAGATTCTCCATTAGCTGAATTTTTTCATTTCTCCACTGGATTGAGGGCCCCCATGGAAACAAATTCTCTGTGATGGATTTCTCCATGGATTGAGTGTTCCATGGGCTAAGGTTCCCATGGAATGAAGTCCCCATGCACTCGAGTTCTCCATGGACAGTTTTTTGGACTGTTTTCATGCTGGCCTAACATTTTCATGATGTGAGGTGCCCGTTCTTCACATATTAATACTAATAAAGTTCATTGTTTACTCATTTGAACTTCTATGCTTACTTGTATGCTTTGGGCGTGAAGTCCCTACATGGAGAGAACATGTGGTATAGCAAGTATGTTCAGACAGTAGTCCCAAGCCAAGCTCTTGGTCGTGGAAGGAGGACCCTTGCAGGCCATCCTAGAAGCAAAGAAAAGAAGACAGCTGGTGTTACTGGAAATGGGTGACTGGCCCAAGTCCAAGCAATGCAGACTACATCAGTGTGAGCAAGGGGCTGTGTGCAGCACAGAGTCTGTGAGGGTTGGGGATGTAGAATCTGAGGTCAGGGAGGCCAGGGATCATGAACAGAAGTTTCTTTTCCTTGGGCTCCTGTGTCTGTTGAAATGGACAGCAGCCTCCACTAAGAGTAGAGTGAGGTCAACTTGACTCTATGTACTGTCCTTCTCACCCCCTTCCAAGCTGGGCACACACAGTGCCTACACCTTGGATCATACGCAGTAGACAACTTGAAAAGACAGAATACAGTTTGCTTTAATTCCCTGAACTTGTTTAAAGAGATGGTTTCCATACAACATTGCAAGGCTTTTCACAATCTGAGGGTGACAACAAATGATAAAGCCCAGCCCCTCTGGAATAGGCTCATATACTGGTGACCACTAGGAGGTGCATCAGCAAGGCATGCAGTGCCCACAGATGCCATAAGAGCTGCATCAGATCCCCTGGAACTGGAGTTACAGGTGGTTGTTAGCAGACTTGTGGGTGCTGAAAATTGAACTCCCAGACCTGTCCAAGAACAGCCAGTGCTCTTGATTGCTGAGCCATCTCTCAAATGGAAATTCTTCCCATCATTTGATTTTTCAGTTGCGGGTGTCCACTTAGTCACCAAATCTAAAAAATTAAGAGTTAATCAATACTCAATTTTTCCTTCCTCATCTACACAATGCATTCCTGAAAGATGGTTTTAACTTGCTCTGTATCTTCATTTCTACTGCCACAGCTTCTTTGGAGCACTGGCATTACCTTGGAGTTCTCAATTCCAACCTACTCCTCTACTGCCCACCCAGAATCTACCCAGCTAAAGTGATCAGAGTTTGGGGTGATGAACTTACCACTTCCAGTCTAACCTCCAGCTTCTCAGATTTATTTCCCCAAATCTCAACACGATCCATGCACCAAACTCCAGCTTTTCTGCCTTCTCTCCTATTGCTCTATCAGTCTGAAGGGACTTTCTCACATTAGCTGACAGGGAATCATCCTCTTTACCATGCAACAGCTTTTCCCCACTTGAGAGACCTTCCTTGTGTCATATGAAATTAGTCATTCCACTTCTTCTATATACTGAGATGTAGCAACCTACCTCAAAACACAGTGGTTTTTAAAATATTTTATTATAGTCCCTGATTTTGTGTGTCAGGAACTTAGGGAGGACTCAGCAGCTGTTTCTTATTCCTATCCTGTGTGCTTGGCTATACTGGTGCTGTAGGAGACTGGAGAAGATTCAAGAAAGAAAAACATTTAGACAGATATCTTTTTTATATAAATTTATTTATTATTATTTTTGTATGTGTATGAATGTAGTGTCTGCATGTAGGTTTCTGCACCCGTGTCGTACAATGCTGCGGAGGTCAGAAGAGGGTCTCAGATTCCCCTGGAACTGGAGTTCTCCTGGAATTGGAGTTACAGACGGTTCTCAGCCGCCATGTGGGTGCTGGGGATCGAACCCAGGTCCTCTGCAAGAGCAGTCGGTGCTCTTAACCGCTACGCTATCTCTCCAGCCCCCTAGACAGATATCTTTTAAACAGTTCATTTAAGTGAAGAATGAGTGATGGGTCAGGCAACGCTCAGACCAAGAGGTCTTGAAAGCTCACCTAATAGAGCAGTAGATTTGTAAAGGAACAGGAAAGCAGAGCTACTGTCTGAATGGCTCTTGATAAGAATTTGTCTTATTTGTAAATGGTCCACTCAGGTGGATGCCTGTGATTGGCTAAAATTTGGATAATTGTGTTTGGCTAAATCTGACTGCTCATAGCTGACATTACAGAGAAAACGTCAAGCAAACAGCTACCTGTTGACTTAGTTTAACAGCAACTTTAAGTGTCTAACATTCTATTTCCAAGCTGGACACTTTAATAGAAGATAGGGTTCATGTGGACCCCTGTGTTTCTTCATGAAATTTAAGGGCTCCTCCTTGTGGATCCCCCAGCAAGGCAATCAATGGTATTTTCTACATTGCCTTATACGCCTCTGTAAGGCCAAAGTAGGAAGCTGCTTACCCTCTTCAAACTAGAATCACATATCAAAATGATAAAAATGATCACAGTTCATCCAGTTTTAAGGTCACAAAAAAGGATCCTTTTTAGTGAGAGGCATGTCAATGAACTTACAGTCTTAAAATTGATCACCATGTTCTATATTTTCCCTAACTACTGTATACGGGATTATGTTATGATGTACAATAGACTACTTATTTAATGCACTCTTTCAGGATCAAGAGCTTTATCTTATTCAGCTTAGCATTCCCAGCATGCACTGTTTTACTGCATCAACCATCCTTCTGTCCTTACTCTGTTGGAAGCTCAGGAAACTGCAGCAGACCACTAGGCCTGACATCATTAGCAACACACTGTGGCTGGTTTACTTCAACCCTCAAATGAGTGGGACTTTTTCATTTCAGTTCTGTGATGTTTTTATCCATTAACCCAGTTTTTTTTTTAAGGCACATAGCCAGTGATACTTTCCACCTCATCTTGTCAGTAGTTCCTGGGTAAGAATTTAAGAGAAAAAAGTACAAAATGGAAATTCTTCACCTACTCATATTGAGGAGCAAAACAGAGCCTCAAATTGTTAAAGACAAGGTTTTTTTATAATGCTTTTACTGATGTTTTGTGTGCTTCAGACATCATTTCTCAGTTCATTTTAGACATATGCCCCTTTCCCTTCCCCCCACCCTATCCCAGATCATGCAGTCTGCCATAACTGTCCTGCATCTTTCTCTCAGTCTTTATTTTATGTTCAGGAATTCACATTTTAATCCTTTAATTTTATATTAATCTAAAATATGAAAACATACTTTCTATTCATAAACAGTAATTACAGAGTCTGAAAGTAAGTGGTGGATTGATTCCAGAGCTGGTTAAGAGATTTACATTATAACAACATAGTTGCTTGCAGATAAACAGAAATATAACAATAATATTGTTCAGCTTGCCTTTCATCTGGGGATTTGGTGTTAGCATCCACAAATGAGGGAAACTATTTGCCTGGTACTGGCACAAAAATAGACCTGTAGACCAATGGAACAAAACTGAAGGTCCAAACTTGAGCACATACAATTTCAGCTACATCATATTTGACAAGGGGGCCAAAAAGACTCAATGGAGGAAAGATAGCATCTTAAGCAAATGGTGTTGGCAAAACTGGATCACCACTTATAGAAGAATAAAATTAAACCCCTACTTCTCACCCTGTACAAAAATCAACTCCAAATGGATCAAAGACCTTAACGTGAAACCCAAAACTCTGAAGGTGACCGAAGAAAACGTTGACAACTTACAAGACAGGCATAGGAAAAGACTTTCTAAATCAGACAGCAGCTGCACAGGAAATAAGGTTGACAATTGATATCTGGGATCTTATTAAACTCAAAAGTTTCTGTACAGCAAACGAAACAATCAGGGAAGTGAAGAGAAAACCCACAGAGTGGGACAAAACATTCACTGCTGATACACCTGATAGAGCATTAACTTCCAGAATATATGAACTATTCAAAAAACAAAGAAGTAAGAAAACAAATGACTCCCTCAAAAGATGGAGTAAAGAGCTAAGCAGAGACTTCATAAGTGAGGAAATACAGATGGCTGAGAAACATCTGAAAAAGTGTTCAACGTAGCTAATAATTAAGGAAATGCAAATTAAAACCACTTCAAGATATCATCTCACTCCCCAGTCAGATAAGGCTGGCTAGGATCAGGAAAACAAATGATCCCAAATGCTAGAGAGGTTGTGGGGAAAGGGGAACACTCATCCACTGCTGGTGGGAATGCAAACTTGTACAACCACTATGTAAAGCAATGTAGAGAACCCTTAAAAGACTCAAAATGCTGGGCTGGGCATGGTGGTGCATGCCTTTAATTCTAGCACTTGGGAAGCAGAGGCAGGTGGATCTCTGTGAGTTCAAGTCCAGCCTGGTCTACAGAGTGCATTCCAGGAAAGCCAGAGCTACAGGGAGAACTTGTCTCAAAAAGACCAAAAAAAAAAAAAAAAGACTCAAAATGAGCCTACCACCTGACCCAACCATACCACATCTGGGTATATATCCACCAGACTCTTCCTACCACAGAGATACACTTACAGCCATGTTTATTGCAGCTCTCTTCACAATAGTGAAGAGCTGGAACCAACCCAAATGCCCCTCAACCAACGAGTGGTTAGAGAAAATGTGGTACATCTACACAGTGGAGTTCTATGAAGCAGTAAAGAAAGATGACATCATGAAATTTGTAGGTAAATGGATGGAACTAGAAGATATTATGTTAAGTGAAGTAATACAGTCACAGAAAAACAAAAGATGAATGGTATCCCTCATCTGTGGATGCTAGTAACAAGTACCTAGTTGTAAGGCAAACTGAGCAACATTAATGACATATTCCTTGTGATCTGAAAACTGTGCTCTTATATTGTGAATCCCTAGACAGGTTCTAGAACTAACCTACCATTTATTTTCAGACTATGGATTTTTGGTATATGATGGTAAGTAGGTATGAATCTTTTAGAGTAATATAAAATTTAAAATGGAAAAGTGCAAATCAAGAAATACGATATGGAAATAACATACAGTTTGTTTCCGGAAGATACAATTTTATTTTTTTTTATTTCTTTATGTGTATGAATGTACTATCTGCATGCAGGTTTGTGCACCCGTGTCGTGCAATGCCGCAGAGGTCAGAAGAGGATGTCGGATTCCCCTGGAACTGGAGTTCTCCTGGAATTGGAGTTTCAGACCATTCTTGGCTGCCATGTGGGTGCTGGGGATCGAACCCGGGTCCTCTGTAAGAGTGGCCGGCACTCTTAACCGCTAGGCCATCTCTCCAGCCCCAAGATACAATTTTAATATAGGTGCGATGTTTCGGGCTGGTGTAACTTAGCCTTTCTGGGTGCTTAACGACCATACTTAACGTCCATACCAATTTGGCCAAGGGACCTAAGGGATAACTTTGTTCCTTGCCCTCAGAGTTCAACTAAGTCTTAGGGGACTATGCATGGGGGCATCTCTTGAAATGTCCTGCAAATGTGAGTCACCAGTCTTCCTGTGCAGAGAGGTCTTGGAGATCCACTAATGGGACTTCAGCCAGTGTCCAGTCTATAAAGAGGAAAGTCTGGTCCTGCTTCAAAAAGGGAAGCCTGGTCTAGCAAGACCTGACTTTGTCCTCGAGTAGATGGAACTGGTAAATGAAAAGGTGAAAGGAGCCAGGGGCTCCCACCCTCCCCCCCCAAAAAAAATTACCAGAGACCCCTGAGGACTAGATCCTCAACAGACCTTAAGAAAACAAAAACTTTGTTTAATCTGGGCTGTGTGGCTTTAAGCACCCAAAAGGAAAGTAAAACGAGAAATAAATAATCAGTAAGGCCTGAGAAATTGTACTTCAGATATAAAACTTGAGATCTTAGTAAAAAGACGAAAAAGAAAAATGAGAGAGCACTGCTGTTTGGCCTGGCCAGATGCACTGGCAAGTGCATGTGCCCTGTGGCTGCCACCGCTTTGCCATTCTTCAAAGACATGAGACACAGCTTTTTAACCCTACAACACAGACTGAAGACTCATGTCTCTCCAAGAATCTTCCAAACCCTCAATGCCAGATGGGGACTACTGAAATATCCAGCTTCTGGACTGAGCAGCTACGGGGATTTCAGCCTCATCAGAGTATAGACTGCCATTGTTGGACTACCCAGGCTATATCATGGAGACCAGTACAGGAAGATCAAGACAGGACGTGTGCTTACTAGACCTCATTTGGGGGACCATGGGAGGGAAAGACCCCAGTGTGGAGCACAAGGGCAAGATTGATGGTTGTTTTCACTTACCAAGGAGGAACCCTCAAACACTTCCTTAAGGAAAACATGACATGTTATAGCAAAAAAAACAAAATCCTCCAATTCAGGTGATATGTGTATGTATGTATATATTTATGTATACATATAAATTATGTACACATATAAATATATGTATACATATAAATACATGTATACATATAAATATACATTTATGTATATTGAAAACAATACAGGTTAAAGAGAAGAACAACAAAATAACTGGGAAAAAAAAGCTCTGGAAAGACTCAGAAAAAGATGCAAGACGTGTATGGCAGAGTGCAGGAACTCAGGTGGGGTGGGGGGCATGGAAAGGGAAGTGACTCTAATTTAGATTGAGAAAAGATGCATGATGTGTGGAAAAAGAACTACTTGGCATCTGGGTCAAATCTGGTTCTTTCCACAACAAGACTAAACAAAACCCAGGAATCTCTGTCCTACACCTACCTATCTTCCTTCTTTACTATAAGACTAATCCTTGAAGGTCTTCAGTAGCTGGCCTTGAAGAGTTCCACTTTCTACAGTTCCTATACTGGAAGCACTATGGTTCTGTTTCATAAAGTTTGCTTCATGTAAACTTTTTTGGACATTATACTGCACAGTATGGCCTTTATTCCAGATATATCTGCAGAATGAGCAATTGGGGAGACTCATGTTCCCCACAGTAAGCTTTCGTTGTCAGTGTGCTCCCATGGGGAGAGAAGCTATGGCGTGTTCTTCTTGAGTCTCTGCAAACATCTCCCAATTCAGGTTTTATTAGAAATGCTTCAGATTTCTGTTCACTTTTGAGACTCCTAAAGGGTGTAAAAAGTTCATGCATCCATCTGTGTTTATGAAAACAGTACTGGGCCAGAACAAATGATGATAAATTCTGACACCATCTTCTTCATAAATTCTAAAAGTTTGAGTGATCTCATTTCAAGCGCCATTATTCTTCCTTAAAACAATGGTTCCTAGTGCTTCCATAACCAGCAGATCATCTCGTTTATCAGATATTCATTCTCTCTCTCCCTCTCTCTCTCTTCACACACACACACACACACACACACACACACACACACACACACACACAATGCCAGCAAATAGAAGCCAAGTGATCTGAGCACCTCTGCTGTAAGCACCTTTGCTGTAAGCAGGAAACAGGTGGGGGTGGCATCAAAAGTAGAAAACAATTCAGAGCCAATACAGTCACCAGAAACAAGGGGCTTTGAGGGCAAATGAGGCCGCCAACGCTCTGTGTGTCTCCTGGAAAACCTCTAACACACATGCACTCACTGCTGGGACCCAGTGGAGCTTTTGATTCAATCGCAGGGTGGGCTCCTGGCCACTTGTATGTCTAACCACTTCCCAGGTGATGCTGATGTGGCTGATTGGTGACACCGCTCTGGGAGCCAGGCTGTGGTCTGGAGTCAAGACTGTCCAGAGCTTCAACAATGTCAAAAGGCCAGGAATTCTCTTGGAGTCTTTTAAAATGCAGATTCTGATTCAGTAATTCTGGAGGAAAGCTCCCAAGCCTTGCTAACTTGGGTCATCTTGCCTAAATAGATGTACTACTGGAACAGAAATTGATTTCAGACTATTATAAGTGGGTTATTTTTTAGAGTTTTCTTGCAGTGATTGCATGCTTCAAGACTTTAATTTTATGTCAAGTATTTTGTTGTTTTCACTATTGATGTCTTCCTGAGGCCAGTGCCTTTTCCTTCTCTTCACTTCTTCATCTTTCTTTTCCTTTTTAAACTTGAGTTTACACTTAATCTTATTGAACTAACTATGACTCTGTTATCAAGTTGAGGAGAACTTTGTATTACAAGTATAGTCTAAGAGTCAGTTTACTTGGATGCTAATTTGGGCTGTGATTCTAAAGGCTATAAAATAGTGGATAGATTATAGAACCTTTCTTGGCCCCAGTTTCTTCAGCTTTGAAGTGGTATAATGACCTTTAAAAATCCCTTGAAATTCCCAAAGACTCCATTATGTTACGTGCAATTAGAAGCACAGAAAAAAAGCAGTAATGTGGGTGCTGCCACCTTTAGGTGGAACATACAAGTTCACCTGGATCACACCCAACCTCCCAACCAGACTCTCATTTCCAGGATCCCCAACACCAGCTTATTGTTTATCCCACATTATTGTAATTAATACTGGCCTTTCTTTAATATGATCAGGAATAAATAAGAATAAGATTAATTTTTGTATCATTTGCCTGCACATATATTGAATTTTTACAGACTAATCTAATGTTTTGTGGGCTTTCTTCCCATGTTCACAACTTGCAGGGTTCCAGGAAGCTTGAATAATACTTATTTATAAGGCATTTGAATTAAATCATTGATTAATGAATAATTTACCACCCCAAAAAAATGCATTGCATAGGATCAGAACAGAAAGATTAGCTGTGGTTAATTAGCTTCATTGTTGGCCATTCTGCCTTCTAATGGTGCTCCTTGCACAAGTCACTTAATTTTTCTGTGTCACGTTTTTCTCATCTATAGAACAAATGTAAACTCCCTTTGTTGTTAAAGAGCCAAAAAACGATATTGTCAGGCCCTTGATGAAGCTCTTAGTTAGTTAGCAGAGATTACCCATCAGCCATGGCCATGCCACATGGGATGTTGAAAACAAAATGGCTTTCAAGACAAAACACTGCTTTCAATCTCTGCCTGCTCCATTTTATGACCCCATAGAGCTCACTGAACTTCTCTGAACCTTGATCCTCATCTCTGCAATGGAAGTAAAAGCTGTCTGAGTTCTGTTGCAGATTAAGTTAAATGTTAGGGGCTAGATTATGTCACTCCAGTATTCATGTGTTGAAGCTCTGGCTCAAATATGATTCAAGACTCTATCTAAAGGTAGTTTTAGAAGATAACTAAAGGTAATATGGCCCAATTCAATATGACTGGTGTCCTGATAAGGATAAAAATTGGAGAGCTTTAGTGTGCTCTTTTCACCAGCACAACTCCCAGGGAAAATGCATGAAAACACACAAGAATGTAATTGTCTACAGTCCAAAAGAACCCTTGCTAAACTTCACCCTTCATCCTGCTGGCACTTAGACTTTGGACTTTCAGTCTCCAGAACCATAGGAAAATTATTTTCTATTGCTTAAGCCACACAATTTGTGATATTTTATAATGGCATCCCAAGATGCCTGATACAGATAGCATAACTAAATGTGTATGAATCCTAAGAAAGAATTGTTAAGGGATAAAGGATGGAATGCAGGGTAAATGGGGCTAGAAATCCTGGCTGCCATCATCTGCAGGTGGCATTCAGCAAATAGACAATTGGCAAACAGAATATGGTCACCTGACTCCAGGCATAGAAACAATTCTGCTTAGGCTGACTGGTTTCACTCATCAGTCACTCAGCAGAAATGGCCTGCTTGGGGTGTCAACTCTTTAATCATGGGGAGGGTATTTTTTTTAATCCTAGAATGCAGCTTCCTGTCTCAAAGGAAGAAGCAAGTATTTCCTGAAGAGAGAGATACCTTAGGAAGGAATTCCTGCTCCATGCACTGGATTCTGGGTGCCCCAATAGAATGTTGACAGTGGACACTCTTGGCATTGCCAACAGTAAGATAAGTGCTAAATAATATTTTTAAAACATTCTCCCAACATTCTTTGGCTCCCACTAACTTTCTAACTATACTTCTGACCACTTTATGTCTCAGCCCTTTCCCTCAAGGCACTTGGCTGACTGTTATTGCTACGAGTGACTCCTTCTACTCTGGGTTGTTTGTTTGTTCTCCTGGGACTCTCTCCACTACATCTGTTATCAGAACACATTCTCCATGAGTTTTCTCATGTTCTGGCCTGCTTTGTGACCTAAGACACTAACTACTCTTCTGGACTCTTTCCAAAGATGATTTTGAAAAAGCAGTCTTGACAATATCTCCTTCCAGAGTGAAGGCACCTACTGCTCAATTACAAAAGATTCAATTTCCATCCATTGCATGTGCCTGAATCATCTGCTGTATACATTGCCCTAGATTCCTAAAGGAATCAGGAACTCAACATTTTAAAATGCTTTTGTAATCCCAGCACTTTCACTCTGAGACAGAGGCAGAATAGAATATTCAAGATCAGCTTGGGATACATAGCAAGTTCCAGACTAATAGAGCCTATATGAAATAAAACCAAACAATTAAAAATGCTATTACAGGAGATGGAGAGATGGCTAAGTGGTTAAGAACACTTGCTATCCTTCCAAAAGACCCAGGTTTGGTTTCCCAGCACTCACATTGTGGCTAACAACCATCCATGACTCCAGTTCCAGGGGACCCAACACTCTCTTCTGGCCTTTACAGGGAGTGCATTTAAGGCCAGCTGTGGCTAGAGGCAGAAAGACTGTCTCAAAAAAATAAATAAATAAAAATAAACGAAAGAAAGAAAGAAAGAAAGAAAGAAAGAAAAAAAGAAAGAAAGAAAGAAAGAAAGAAAGAAAGAAAGAAAGAAAGAAAGAAAGGAAGGAAGGAAGGAAGGAAGGAAGAAAGAAAGAAAGGCATAATAAATGTTTAAGTGTGGGGCCAAGTACTTCCTATTTTGTTTGCTACGAATGTATACTAATTTATATTTCTTTGGTACATTTACTTACATGCAGCTAAAACACTCATTCACATACAATAAAAAATAATTTAAAAAATGCCTGTGGGGAAATCCCAGGCCCTTAATATTCAGGCCCTTATTCATCCCTCAACACTCAGGTCCTACTTACCTTCTAAACTTGCCTTAGAACCAGGTATGGTGGCTCATACCTGCAACCCCAGCACATGGTAGGGAGGATGAGTCAGGAAGATTGCCATGACTTCAAGGCCAGTCTGGGCAATGCTGTGAATTCTAGGCCAGCTTGGACTACAGAGTGAGCCCTTATCTCAAAATAATTCATTAATTAATTTCATCTAATTTAATTTAATAATAAAATTTACTTCAGATATTTCTTCTGCCTAAAAACATCCTGGTTTTGCTGGAGAGGTTGTGGGGAAAGGGGAACACTCATCCACTGCTGGTGGGAATGTAAACTCGTACAGCCACTATGGAAAGCAGTGTGGAGAACCCTTGGAAGACTTGGAATGAACTTGCCACCCGACCCAGCCTTACCACTCCTAGGCATGTACCCTCAAGACTTACACCACCACAGAGATACATGCACGGCCATGTTTATTGCAGCTCTCTTCACAATAGCAAGGAGCTGGAACCAACCTAAATGCCCCTCAACTGACGAGTGGATAGAGAAAATGTGGTACATCTACACAATGGAGTTCTATGCAGCAGTAAAGAAAGACGACATCACGAGCTTTGCAGGAAAATGGCTGGAGCTAGAGGACATCATGCTGAGTGAAGTAACACAGTCCCAGAAAAACAAACGACGAATGGTATCCCTCATCTGTGGATGCTAGTGCCAATTACCCAGTTGTAAGTATTTCTTGTGTAGGGCCCCCTGAGCTTTTGTACAAAGCAGTTGGGTGTAATGCATATTGGAAACAACAACAACAACAACAGAAAGGACTGCATCAAAGAACTGACTGAAACAGTGAAAGAAAAAAAAAAGAGACTGAGAAAAAGATGCAGGGCATGTATAGCAGAATACATAATCTGGGTTGGGGTGGGGGTAAAGGAAAGGGTAATATGTTTAAATGGAACTGAAAATGATGTATGAAATACATAAAACATCAATAAAAGTATATTAAAAAAACCAAAAAAAAACAAACAAAAAAAATCCTGGTTTCCTTTTCCTCTGGCTTTAAAATAGAGATAATAGAAACATATACCCACTTCTTAGATTCTCTTTAAAGTTAAATTAGTTGATGTCACACTGTAAATGCTACAATCATCAGCTATTGATATTATCATTATTCTTTAGCCTCAAAGAAGTCTATGAAAGATAGGAAAGTTATTTTTAGCAAATGATAGACTGGATTCAAACCCTGTTTCTATCTCTGGCAAGCTCTGTGACTTTAGGGAATGCACAGACTTGACTATGAGGATGACACCCCTGACCATTATGGCCTATGTGATCCCAGCACTTGGAAACTGGTGGGGAAGGAGGAATGAGAGTTCCTGGGCAGCCATAGTCAAACTCTGTCACACACACAAAAATGGGGATGATGGTTTGTTCCTACATTGAGAGGAAGTTCCACTGTGCTTCATAGCTTTAATTTTCGACTTGACATACCTGGGTAGAAGGAGAGCAGGCTGTGGCCATGTCTGTGGGGCATTTTCTTGTTTGTTGAGGAATGTGGGAGGGCCCAGTCCACTGTGGATAGTGCCACCCTTGAATAGGTTGAGCACATGCAAGGGGAGCAAGCCAGTAACCAGCATTCCTCCATGGCCTGTGCTTCAGCTCCTGCCTCCAGGTTCCTGCCCTGAGTTCCTACCTTGGGCTCCCCCAGTGATGAACTGTGACCTGGGAGATGTAAGATAAATAAACTCTTTCCTCCCCAAGTTGGTATTGGTCAGAACATTTTGTCACAGCAATTGAAAGCAAACACTACATATAAAACACATAACATTGCCAGGTGTGGTAGAAGAGAGGAAGTGGCAGATGAATCTCTACGAGACTGAGGCCAGCCTGGTCTCCACAGGGAGTTCCAGGCCAGCTGTGGCTAGAGGCAGGAAGACCCTGTCTCAAAAAAAAAAAAAAAAAAAGAAAAGAAAGAAAGAAAGAAAGAAAGAAAGAAAGAAAGGAAGGAAGGAAGGAAGGAAGGAAAGAAAGGCATAATAAATGTTTAAGTGTGGGACCAAGTACTTCCTACTTTGTTTGCTATGAATGTATACTAATTTATATTTCTTTGGTCAACCTGTGGCTTCACTGAGAATAAGAACTAGGTGCATTCAGCTTGATGGCCCTCAGATGGCTAGCACTGAGTCAAGTTTTAAGTGCTTCATTTGTTTAAAAATACATATAGACTCAGGTGTGGTAGCACACACCTATAATCCTAACACTTGGGTGGGGGCCAGATGCAGGAGGATCTGAGCCAAATTGAAGGCCAGGTTTGTTAATATAGTCATCCAGGACTGTATAGGAAGTCCATGCCAGAAACAAACAAGCACACTGATGGCTCACTGCATGCCAGGCACTGCTCCATGCATCAAAGATGCATCAGGAACTATTGAAACTAAATGGAAGAACAAGACAACCTAACCCTTACATAAAGTTTTGTCCCTTTTGTATGCATATAAAAAGTTGAATTCATAGATTAGAATTCAGGAAAAGACTTAGTTATATAATCTAAACTCAAATGGAAAACTGCTACATCAAGTAAAGTTCATGATTATTGTATGCATTGCTGAAACTAAAATATTCTTACTTTATTGTTGACTATTGGCTTAGTAACAGCAAGACAGCCATAAACTTTATATTAAAGATCTATTTTTACTTATATGTATGTGTGTATGGGTATGTATGTGTGTATGTATGTATATGTATGTATGTGTGTATGTATATGTATATGTGTATGTTTGTGTATATGTATGTGTGTATATATGTGTATGTGTATGTGTGTACATGTATGTGTGTATGTATGTATATGTGTATGTATATGTATGTGTGTACATGTATGTGTGTATATGTATGTGTATGTATGTGTGTATGTATGTGTATGTGTGTATGTATATGTATGTGTGTATATGTATGTGCATGTCTATATTAATATATGAGCATCACATTTATACATATATCCCAGGAGAGGAAGTAAATCTCCTGGAACTCGAGTTACAGGAGTTGTGAGCCGTCCAATGTAGGTGCTGGGAACTGAACCCAGGTCCTCTGCAAGAGCAGTAAGCATCTCTCCAGCTGCCCCACCACCACCACAGACCTTTGGAGGCTTTATCCCACTGGTGCACAATGGAGTAAATTTACTTAAGTGATCCCTTGCACTCTTGTTTATTCATAAAAGGTGCAACTACAGTTTTTCTCAGGCATGCCAACTTCCCACACACTGTCTTCTGCTCGCTTGGAATGGGAGTCAGCTTTCTTCAGAAGACAAGCCTCCAGTTCAAGTGTGATTGGTAGACTCCACCCTTCACCAGGCCAGGCTTTTGGCCTCTGGCACGATACAAAGGGTCTCAGCATTGTAAGCATAGGAAGGGTGGGGGCATCCCAATGACCTCACACTCCCATGGAATGAATAGGTCTTTCCCACATAACAGCTATTTTGAAACATACCAGCCGGAAGGGAAGGGCCAGTTCCAGAAAATCACCAGCCCCGCTACCCATTCATTCAAACACAGGCTTCAGGACCCTGAGAAAATCATTTTTGCTAAACTTTGGCTTCTGATGCTCTAACATTATGCAAAATGCATTGGTATCTCCCTGAGAGGTGTCTGGACCATAATTGTAATCATATTTGCAAACAGAAAAATGAACATAGATGCTTGTCAAGGGAGATTTTTTTCTTCTCCCTCCCCATTCTGTGTGCTCCAGACGGCAGCAACCTCAGATGTTGCCTGTGCTTCTTGATACAATTCTATTGACAATATCATTTCCTTTCTGTATTTATATTTTATTAGCTCAATCAACACAAAACATAAGCAGCAGTAGACACAAACCACATTTTTATATGCGCAAGGTAGTGAGCACAGCTTTCTAATACCTCATGACTCAAAGAAATGTAAACTGGTCTCAGCATCAGGCCCTTTAGTTTTCCTCCGTCCTGCAAATAGTTCTCATAAACATTTCCTAGAAGATTTCCAAACAAAACCAATTTCTCCAATGGGCCTGGCATGGACACAGACTCTGCACATAGAATCAGAATCAAACTGAAACACATTTATTAGATTTTTAAGGAAGCATAGGATACCAGTGTTATAACACATTTACTTCTGAGTTTCTAACAGATTTCAGGGTTGGGAGTTATCGCTAGGCCAGGCATGTGGTACACGCAATGCAGCTGAGGCAAAAGAATCATAAATTCAAAAGAGAAAAAAAGTCATCTCTTATCTCAATAGCTATGTACAGGACACATATAATACATATAGTTAGCAGCAAGGAGCCTCCTATAGTCACCAACTCTGATGAAACTCCATTGAATTGGAAGAAATCTTGAAAATGAATAGAAAAGCAATACAAACAAGATAGATGTAAAACAATGTTCATATTATCAAAATCCATCCATCGATCTAGCTAGTAAACAAGTATTCATGGATTGCTTACCCTTTCAAGTGCTGGGAGGTAGTAACTGAAGAAGCTGCTGTTCAAAACCACTCCCTCTACCCCTGGGTGTTCCTGGTACCATGTGGCAGCTCTCTTCAGGATGTTCTGCAGGACAGTGAGGGAGCTTGGGGATCCAGATGAGATGGCTGCCTTGGGTCTCTTTAGGTGCCCCCATCCACTCAGGGATTGGTTGATGTCCCTCCAGGCTCCTAAAAAGAGATCAAGTTTGATTCAACTGCTTGATACTTCAGAGTCTACTCTGTATACGGTGCTCGTTCCTCCAGTTCCTTTCAGTATGAGCGTTGCCCTTCCTATCAATGTAACATAAGTGGGAAAATGCATGTAACTGTTTGGTTTGCCTGTTTTATTTAGTTTTTGCAGTAATAAGGATTGAACCTAGGGTCTCAAGCCCAAGCATGCTAGGCAAGCAACCTACCACAGATAACATACGTGTGTATGTATGTGTGTATGTGTGTGTGTGTGTGTATCCAGCCATTTTTCAACTTTTAATTTTAATAAAGGATCTTGCTGAATTGCCCAGGCAAGCCTTGGGCTTGAACTTGCAATTATTTTGCCTCAAACTGCACAATAGTTGGGATTATAGACATGAACTACCAGGCACTGCTCTAAGTTTTATGTTAAATGCAAGCAATCTGTCAATTCGTGGGTAATAATGTCTTCCTTATCTCTTTAACTTTCTGTGGGGTACCAGCCTATCCTGACACTTAACTAGTAAGTTACCTGCCTACATTGTTCATATGGACCTTGTCCTCTTTGAGCTTCTATTGTGGTGTGGTGTGAGTATATAGACAGTGTTGCCTCACACCTTATAGCTAATCACAACATCACAATGATAGTAATTACAAATTGCATGTGGATCTGGATACTGAAGACACTCAACACACTCAAACAAGGAGTAAATGCCACTCCCAACACTTTAGGTCCTCAAAATGCAAGCTAGAAAAGTCAAGCACTTTGTGTTGCTGCTGTATGACCAGGCACTTGATGAGTATTCCATTAGTAGATGAAATAATGGATGTTTCATACATGTTACCAAGGGCTCTCTGGTCCCTTTATTATGCAGTGATAACACAAAAATCTTCATTTTTCTAATGTCCTTACAAAAATTCAATTTTAAGTTTATGCTCATTCTTAACCTATTGAAAGTAACTTTCATTAGTTATAAAAACTATTTGTCAGGCCTGGGGCAATGGCTCAGCGGTTAAGAGCAGTGGCTGCTATTGCAGAGGACCAGGGTTCAATTCCCAGCAACACATGGAGGTTAACAGCCATTTATAACTCCAGTTCCAGGGGGATCCAACACCCTCTTCTGAACTCCATGGGCATTGCATGACACAGGTGTGCTTATAGACATGCAGGGAATATTCATAAGCACACAATAAAATAATAAAAATAAAAAATTATTTGTCACACTGTGATTATTGGTACACAGGGTTCTTAAGTAGTATCTTATATCCTCATAAAGCTGGAATGAACAGAGATGAACATTGTATGGGTGTGTGAGTGACAGATCAGAGTCCAGAGATGTGAAGTTCCTCCTCTTTGGTTTGGTCACCTGGCTGAGCATTTCTACTCTGGCATTCCAAATATTCCTGCAGATGACATTGGCTCCCTCTTCTCTCAGGGGATGTGTTCACTGGGTTTATCTCCTGCTCTTATTTTACAGAACAAAAATCTATCAAGCAAATTAGATGGATTTTATCACATCACCTCAAATGGCTTCTGTCAAAGCTCCAAGAACAGGGAAGAGAAGAAAATGAGTGGTTACAGGGCTCATTGCCATAGCACCTACTAGCAAATGATTCAGAAACACTTGCATTAATAGGAAAGGAGAGCAACAGAGCAACAGTGTATCCTTTAGGAAATAATGAATGCCTACTATGTGCATGATTTTGGATAAGAACAGAGGCCATTACCTTTGAGTTGTTTTGCAGTAGAGACATTATTAAAGGAAAGAATGAATTAAAAGACAAGAAGCTACTTGATTGTCTCACTTCTAGGGACTCTGCAGTTCTTTCTCACCAGGCACTTGAATGTATAACTTATAATAAATTAACAATAGCTTACCACTAATATCAATAAGATCTATAATGACTTACTGGATAGTATTATCAAATATAAGATGAGAGTTCACATTAGTTTGATTTTTCTCATATCAAATTAGTTTTCATGTCTCATTAGGTACTCATAGGCACATCTCTAATAACCTAGTGTTAGTGAGCTTGCTGTTACTATAACAAAATGCTAATAATCCACTTTAAAAAGAAGCAGATTGTTCTGGGGGGGAGGCAAGAAAGTCTCTCATATCAAAACCTTTGCGGCACCTAGAAGGTAAGTTTCATTAGGACTCATTATAAATAGTTGTTACATGTAGGGGCCACAGAGGGGTTTGATGTTTATGGCAATCTGAGGCTTTTCTTCCTTTCGATGTTCAGACGGGTAAACCTTTCAGGTGGCACTTTCTGGTACATCCTACTCAATGCAAAGCTGTATCTTTTCTTTCTCAGCCGTTAAGTTGGTGACATTTTGTCCTGTTGGAACACACAAATCTTTTCCCATAGTTAGTTTTAAGATTTGAATTGCAAGGTTTTTGACGAGAAGGTTTCATGTCTATCTGTTACCCCCCTTTTTTTTTTAACCCATGAGTCTCCAGAAAGACAGTGCATTATACATAACTATAGGTGGAATCTAGGCTCAGATCTTCAAATTTACCCCATGTTGTTTTTGGTGACTATATATGATTAACTTGGGGAGCAAACTTAAATTTTATGTTAAATCATCTTAAAGAGAATGCTACAAGGTGATACTGTACAACAGAGAAACTATAGAAACATTTGTATGTGCCAATCCCAGAGTTAATGCTCTACAAATTTTATGAAAACAAATGTGGACAACAGTGATTTATATCTCCATTTAACTCGGAGCATTACCGTTTACAGAGTCTGTAAACCAATGTTGTTTAATATACACATATTTACTTTTACAAGTCCTAAAAGACCATGTATCCTGTAGACAGTGTCTAGGAAAATTGGATACTTGTTGAACTCATGTCAATTAAATATGATGTTAATCGAATATACACATGTCCCTCTCCCCCCCCTTCCCAATTCACCATTTCATGTCATTTTCTGATGCAGTCTTTTCTGTTGTTATTCTTTACTATGCATCCCTCTCCACGAGAATATAAATCTGGGTTATTGGTACTAGCATCCACAATGAGGGACACCATTTGTCGTTTGTTTTTCTGGGACTGTGTTACTTCACTTAACATAATGTCTTCCAGCTCCATCCATTACCTGTGAAGTTCATGATGTTTGCCCTCTTTACCGCTGCATAGAACTCCATTGTATCTATGTACCACATTTTCTCTATCCACTTGTCAGTTGAGGGACCTGGGCTGGTTCCAGCTTTTTGCTATTGTGAACAAAGCTGCAATAAACATGGTGTCATGTATCTTTGCAGTAAGAAGTAGTCTTGTGGGTATATACCAGGAGTGGTATGACTGGGTCAAATGGAAGGCTCGTTTTGAGTCTTCTAAAGTTCTCCACACTGATTCCATAGTGGCTGTACTCAGTTTACATTCCCACCAGCACATTGGATGAGTGTTCCCCTTTTCTCCACAACCTCTCCAGCACTTGGTACATTTGTTGTTCTTGATCCTAGCCAGTCTGGCTCCCCCCACCCCCACCCAGAACAAGGAGAAATATGACGATGATGAGGGTCGCTCCCAACTGTAAATTGGAGACAACTATTATAGAGGTAATCTCTTATAAACTGGTAAAACTGCCTTCTTTTAATTGACTAATAGAAAAAGAACTGTGAAAAAGGAAAAGAACCAAATATAATACTAAAGTCCTTAAACTATGCGCTTAAGCAAAATATATCAATACAGGAGCTCTGACATCAGTAATGGATTATTCACCAGGAGATGTTGGCCAGGGGGATCTAAGGCCCCACAAAAGGTAAAGGCTCCTTGCCTCTAAACTGGGATACCTGCAAGAGAGGCGATAAGGCCCCGCTGCTGAAGACCTGACATTAACATAGGGAAAGATGCATGGAGGCCACACATGCAAGTGTACAGATGGCCTCTGGAACACCAGAGAGTGTTACCAAGGGCACTAAACCACAAGAAAATACGGGTCTCCTTGAGTCAAGCACAGACTCCACCGTCAGACACCAACCTACACCTCACCTGCCTGGAAATACTGTGCAGCAGAGGCAGCCATATGCCTGTATATCCCAAATCTAATTGGCTATTGGCTCTCTCCTTGGAGGAATAACCATGCTGATGCCACAAGCTTATCATCCTCTACAGGTTAGGAGATATCATAACCCACAGTAAGACCCCGTCATATTAACAGGAAAAAAATGTAGTTCGTGGATCAACATATCATCTAAAACATATGTGTCTATAACAAAGTAACCTACCATAACTATAATGCTGCTTAAGATACCTATAACTAATTTCATGCTTGTGCTTCATTAGTAGGATCGAAAGGTTATTCCTGGAGACTGTCAGCCCATGAAAGGAAAACACCAGAATTGACCAGAATCCAAGACAACAGCTCCAGAGAGGAGTGGACTTGTTCTGCTTCTCATCCACCTGTGCCCCTTTTCTAAGCCCAGGGAATAATCTGCGGAAGAGGGGGCGTGGTGAATGTAAGGGCTGCATTTGGGGTGAAGGGTGAAACTACAGCAATGTAGTCTGGACCCTCATTTGATTAACCTGATTGAACATACAACCCCTCACTCCCCGCTGGAAGGTGGGGCTGTGGGGGTTTGGGCACAACAGCCTGCAAATTGGTTTTACATGAAGGATGCTTGTACTCATGGATTATCACTTATAGCTAAAAAATGGAAAAAAAAAACTGAGAGAGATATGCAGGACAGTCATGGCAGAATGCATGATCTCAGTTGGGGTGGGGGTGGGGGGGAAGGGAAGGGGAGATATACCTGAACTGAATTGGAAAATGATGTATGAAATGCACAAAGCATCAATAAAAAAATAAAAAATAAAACCTAAAGTAATCAAATAACTTAGGAGTTAAAATGCTAATGAAAAAAAGTAGATACTGTCAAAATGTTACCGTCCCTTGTAAAGATTCATCTAATCTCTTAAAGAATCTAGGGTTTTGGTTTTGTTTGTTTGTTTTTTGAGTTTTGGTTTTTTGTTTGTTTTTTTAGACAGGATCTTAGCCTAAGCTAGCTTCAAACTCACTACGTAGCCAGTGACCTTGAATTTCTGTTCTGCCAGCCTCTGACTACTGGATGGTGGGATTATAAGCATTTACCACCATGTCCAACTTATAAAATGGGGATTGAACCCAGGGGCAATACTGTACTACATCCCCCGGTGCCTAAGAAATCTGAATTTACCTAGAATCACTTACTTAAAAGAAATTTACCAAACCCATTAGTCATTGAGATTGCAACACATGTTGTTTATAAGGAATATTCATAGTTAGATGTGTAATGACACAATGTCTATTGCTGAGTACTTATCTGAAAATCTTACATATTTGGAAAAATTAAACTGAATTTCCACCTAAATGTAAAAAAAAATAAAATAAAATAAAATAAAATAAAAAATAAAAAGAAGCAGATTAGTGGGGTGTGGTGGTGTGTGCCTTTAATCTAAGTACTCTGAAGACAGAGGCAGGTGAATCTGTGTGAGTTTGAGACTAGCTTGGTCTACATAATAAGTTCCAGGCCAGCTAAAACTATACAGTAAGACCCTGTCTCAATAAAAGTGGGTGGGAAGTACTAGAGAGATGGCTTAGCCATTAAAAACACTGGCTATTTTTGCAGAAAACCTGGGTTCAATTCCCAACACCCATGTGGTTGCTAACAACCATCTACAACTCCAGTTCCAGGGGAACTGACCTCCAAGGCCACTGTATGACATGGGTGTACCTGCCTACATTAAGGTAATACACTCATACATATAAAATAAAAATATAAATAAAAAAATTTTTTAAAAAAAAGCAAAGTAGCTTATTTTGGCTGACAGATTTGGAGGTCCAGTCCATGGTCAATCAGCCCATTTCTGCTGTGGCATCTCCCTGACCAAAATCTAAATAACACACAGTCTTTCTAGAATTATAGACTCATGTCCTTAATGAATATAGATGCAAATTTTTTTCAAAGAAAATACATGCAAGCCACAAACAGGCACACACAAAAAAAGCCATCTGCCATGATCAAGTTGGATTTGTTCCAGAGATGCAGGGATAGTTCAGCATATGTAAATCAATAAATGTCATAAATAATATAAATGGACTCAAAGACAAAAAACACATAGTCATCTCAATTGATGCAGAAAAGGCCTTTGATAAATTCAACATGCCTTTATATTTAAAGTCCTAGAGGGAATTGGACTGGAGGGAACATTACTCAACATAATTAAAGTTATATATAATAAACCCATAGCCAGCATCATTCTAAGTAGAGAAAAATTAGAAGCATTCCTCTTAAAGTCAGGAACCTGGCAAAGCTGCCCACTATCTCCAGGCCTTTTCAATATAGTGCTTGAAACTCTTGCTAGAGCAATAAGACAAGAGAAGGAAATTAAAGGAGTACTAATTAGAAAAGAGGAGGTCAAACTCTCCCTTTTTGCAGATGACATGTCCTAAGGAATATCAAAAATTCTACCAGAAAGCTCCTAGAAATGATTAACAGTTTCAGTAAAGTGGCAGGTTAAAAATTAATCTACAAAAATTAGACTTTCTATATGCCAATAACAAGCAAAAGGAGAAGGAGTACATGGAAACCTTCCTATTCACAATAGCCTAAAAAATGAAATGAAATAAAATAAAATATCTCAGAACAACTCTGATCAAAGATATTAAAGTTCTCAACAATGAAAATTTTAAATCTGTGAAGAAAGAGATTAAGGGAGACATCAGAAAACAGAAAGACCTCCTACACTCATGGATTGGGAAAATTAATATAGAAAAATAACCATCCTACCCAAAGAAATATATAGATTCGATGCAACCCCAATAAAAATCCCCGTGACTTTCTTCACAGAATTAGAAAAAAAATCCTAAAATTCATATGGAAAAACAAAAGACCCTGGATAGCCAAAGCAACCCTGAGCATAAATAGTAATGCAGGGAGGAATTATTATACCTGACGTTAAACTATATTACAGAGCTATAATCATAAAAATAGCATGGTACAGGCATAAAAATTGACTAAAAGATCAATGGAACAAAATCAAAGACTCAAACTTGACTACATACAATTTCAGCCACTTGATATTTGACAAAGGGGCCAAGAAGACTCAAGGGAGGAAAGGCAGTATCTTCAGCAAATGGTTCTGGCAAAACTGGATCACCATTTGTAGAAGAATGAAAATAAACCCCTACCCTTTACCTTGTACAAAAGCCAACTCTAAATTGGTCAAAGACCTCAGTGTGAAACCTGAAACTCTGAAAATGTTAGAAGAAAACATTGGCAGTAACTTATAAGATATAGGTATCGGAAAAGACTTTCTAAATCAGATAGCAGTTGTGCAAAAAAATCACAATCAAGAACCTCATTAAACTAAAAAGCTTCTGTACAGCAAAAGAAACAATCAAAGAAGTGAAGAGAAAACCCACAGAGTGGGAGGAAATCTTCACCAGTGACACATCTGACAGAGATTGAACATGCAACATATATAAATTACTCAAAAAAACAAAGGACCAAGAAAACAAATGACCCAATTAAAAAATGAACTAAAGTTCTGAACAGAGACTTCTTTAAAAAAGTAAAGATGGCTGAACACTGAAAAGTATTCAACATCATTAGTAATTAAGGAAATATTAATTAAAACCACAGCTTTGCATTGAGTAAGATACCACTTTAAAATTTCATCTTACCCTGGTAAGATGAGCTCTCAAAGCCCACCCCCAGCAAGGCTGACTTCCCAGGGATTCCATGAAGGTCCCAAACAAGACCCCCACTATTGGACCATGTGCCAAGTATTCAAGTATGGAAGCCTACAGGGGACACCTCTCACTCAAACCACTACAAGATGTGAGTTTCTTAATAAAATGAGCTGATTTAACTAACTCAAAATCAATACAGCTTGATACAGACTGGAGATAGAAGGAATCATTATTAAATATTTTTGGGATCAATAAATTTATAAAAGAGTCTATGGGATTTGAGGGTACATCTCAGTGGTAGATGTGAGCTTAGCATGAGAAAGTTCTTAGGTTTGATCACCAGAACTATAAAAAAAATCAAAACAAAGAAAAATTTCATCCTCATTTTAGCTGCACGTACACAAAAATTGGAATGAGACAGAGACGATTAAGGCAGCCTCTTAGGAAAGGAAGGATAACACTGACATGTGTCTGTGCATATACAAAAAACAAGAATCAAATAAACGAAAGAAAACACTGCATGTTTTCCCTTATGTGCATGCATGCATTGTGTGTATGTGTGTGTGTGTGTTTATATGTATGTGTTTGTGTGTCACGAAACAAGGAAAGGGATCCTCATAGAGGAGAAAGAGATCATAAGAGAGATGGAAAATTGAGACAGTATTGGAACACATGTAATAGGAAAGCTGAATAGAGGACCAGCCAGGAAAAGAAAGGGCCTGGGCCTGGCTGGAGAGAGGGAAGGGGCCCGGGTGGGCCCTGGGCAAGGGGAGAGAATGAGATCAAAGGATGAAGATGTGATCATAAAACTCATTACTCTGTAATCTAACCTAAAAAAATAATTTAAAAAAACCTTCCATTCTTTTTCTTTTTTCATTTTTTTTTATCTTTTTGAGACAGGTCCCCTTTAGTCCCAGCTGGCCTGGAGCTCCCTGTGTAGAACAGACTGGCCTTGGACTCAGAGATCTACCTGCCTCTGCCTCCAAGTACTGGGATTAATGACATGCGCCTCATTCTTTTTTTTTAAAACTAGCTTCTTGTGTCAGGGGCCTTTGAGATGGCTCAGTGAGTAAAAGCACTTGCCTCTCTCTCTGTCTCTTTCTCTCTCCCTCTCTCTCTCTCTCTCATACACACACACAGAAGACACATTAATAATAATAAGTTAAAATTGTAAAAGAAAGTAAACAAATATTGTGTCATATGTTCCAAGGTGGCCTCCAGCTCTCTATGTACCTGGGGATAACCTTGAACTTCTGCTAGGACTACAGGCATGGGCCATCATCCCCAGTTTATGTAGTGCTGGAGACTGAGTCCTGTGCTTTGTGCATGCTTGATTCTCATTGTACAAACAGCTATGAGATCAGTCAAAAGAAAACGTTTCTGTCTTAGAAAGTTAACCTATTAAAAGTCTTAGGAAAATGGGTCTTAGCATTGTACCAGGGCTGTGTAAACATTGTCATTTGGTGGGGCCAGAGTGGGGGTGTGTGTAAGAACCTTTTGATATATTTTGGCAATTTCTTGGAGCCTTAAAAAATTTCAATAGAAAAATATTAAGTAGTTTTGAGAAAGAAAATGCAGCTTTGCAGTGAGTAGGATGTACCAGAAAGTGCCAGCAGAAGGATTGACTCCTCTGGGCATTGAAGGGAAGAAATGCCTCAGATTGCTGCAGACATCAGGCCCCTCTCTGGATCCTACTAGTAACAACTATTTTTAATGATTCCTAATGAAGCTTACCTTCTAGGTGCCGAAAAGGTTTTAATACAAGAGACTTTCTTAACTCCCCCCCATAGAATAAGGAGAAATATGATAATGATGAGGTCGTTCTCCAGCTGTAGATTGGAGCCAGCTGTTATAGAGGTATTCTCTTGTAAAATCAGTAAAACTGCCTTCTTTAATTGACTAATGGACATAGAAACTCTGAAAAGGATTATTCTCTAGTCAGAACCAAATATAATGCTAAAGTCTCCTTAAGCTATGCACTTAAACAAAATATATTAATACAGGAGCTCTGACATCAACAATGGATTATTCTACCAAGGAGATGTTGGCCAGGGGATTCAAGCCCCCACAAAAGGTAAAGGCTCCTTGCCTCCAAACTGGGATATCTGCAGGAAGAGAGGCGATAAGGCCCTGCTGTTGAAGACCTGATATAAACATGGGAAAGATGTATGGAGACCGCACTTGCAAGTATACAGATGGTCTCTGGAATGCCAGAGAGTGTTACCAAAGACCACTAAACCAATAAAGCAAATATAGGTCTCCTTGAGTCAAGCAAGACTCCACCGTCAGCACCAGCTACACCTCATCTGCCTGGAAATACTGTGCAGCAGTGGCAGCCATATATCTGTATATCCAAAATCTAATTGGCTATTAGCTCTCTCCTTGGAGGAATAACCCACGGCTGATGCCACAAGCTTACATCCTCTAATGGTTAGGAGATGTTATAAACCACACGAAGACCCTGCCATACTTAACAGAAGAAAATTAAATTCATGAATTAACATACCATCCAAACATCTGTGTCTATACCAAAGTAACCTACCATAACAATTAGTACTGTTTAAATACCTATATATCTAATTGCCTGTGCTTCATTAGTAGGATCGAAAGGCTATATATTATACTGTTTAAATACCTAAATATCTAATTGCATGTGCTTCATTAGTAGGATCGAAAGGTTATGCCTGGACAAGCTGGCAGCTCATGAAAGAAAACAGCCAGAATTGACTAGAGACCAAGACATCAGCTCCAGAGAAAGTAGACTGTTTTGCTTCTCATCCACCTGTGCCCCTTTTCTAAGCCTAGGGAACAATCTGCGGAAGAGGGGGCGTGGTAGAATGTAAGGGCTGCGATTGGGGTTAATGGTGAAACTACAACAATATAGACTGGACACTCATTTGATCAACTTGATTGAACATACAAGCCCCCCCTGCTGGATGGTGGGACCCATGAGCTGTGTGGGTTTGGGCACAAATGCTTGCAAATTGGTTTTACATGAAGGATGCTTGTACTCACAAATTATCACTTATTGTTAAAAAAATGAAAACAAAACAAAACAAAAAAAGCAGAGAAAGATGCAGAAAAGTTACGGCAGAATGCATGATCTGGGATGGGTAGGGGTGGGGTGGGGGGAAGGGAAGGGGATATACGCCTGAACTGAATTGGAAAATGATGTATGAAATACACAAAGCATCAATAAAAATAAATAAATAAATAAAAATTTTTAAAAAAGAAAAATATTAAGTAGTTTCAAAAAATTACTTCATGTGATGTCAATTTCCTATGTTATTTTTTAAAATCAGCACAGTTCTTCAAAATTAAAATCAGTTGTTCCATTTTGTCTTAAAGGAGCAGTCCCATCTTCTGATAGTCTCTTGGAAATATTCAGAAGGTCGTTTGTTCCCACTCCTTCCTCTACGCCTTACGTGGTCAGATGTTTGTGGCTCTGTTTTTCTTTTCATCTGAAGATAGCATACAAGCTGGGCTTGATGGCACGTGCCTGTAATCCTACTACTTTGGAGTCAGAAGCAGGAAGATCAAGAGTTCAAGGCCAGCCTCAACTACATATAGTGATCTCAAGGCTAGCCTGGGCTACATGAGATCCTGTCTTGGAAAAAAAAACAGGTAGCAGATAATAAAGAAGTTTGTTTGTTTGTTTGTTTGTTTGTTTTCTTTTATCCTGTAGGGCGAAGAACCAGGCTTGAATTTTTTTTTTTTTTGAATACTCTAAAAGCAACCTATTGACAGCAACATTAACTTCCCTGGGTGTCTGGAATTAGGGGATACTTGCTGGTTTTCTACCTACCCTTTAAATACCCAAGCTGAGTGCTACCCAGAGGTCCCTGCACAAACTTCACTGAATACACATGATTTTCTTTATTGAAATAACACTATGGCTTCCCTAGCCAGGGACAGCAGGTCCCTAGGCTATTCACTTCCTTCTCTTTCCTTTGCAAGGTACATCAAGAAAGAAGGCATAGCAAATAGAAGCCACCCTAGAAGGTGAAAAGACTCTACAAAGAGAATGCATTCTTCCCTCTTCCTACAGCAGTCTGGGTGAGCCCTACAAGGTCTTTATGAGAGTAACCTCTTTTCACAACCCGTATGGCTCACTCAGCCTGAGAAGACACGGAAAAATTGTATTCCGTCCCTCCTACACACTCCATTAGCAGCATGCACCTTCTTCTCTGACAAGATCTAAGGAACGTGGACTGTAGTTACTGGATCACCTGACTACCTTTCCGCTTTTGCTGAATGCTTTCCTTCAGGTCACGGAGGACACATTATACTCCCAAAGCACTCCCAGGAGAAGTTGTGTGAAGAAAACGAAGTATTGTAGATGGGTGGGACTCAAAGGACCCAACTATTCTCAACCAAAATTCTGTCTGTGGGCCTGAATATTCCTGCTCCTTTTATTTTCCATGAACTATTCAGCTGGGGATGTACCTCCATTCATAGAGTGTTTGCCTAGCATGCAAAAGCCCTGGGTTCAATTCCAGCATTCAGGATGTACAAGTATGAAGATCAGAAGGCCAAGATCATCTTGACCGACATAGAGTTGGAGGTCACCCTGGGAAACAGGAGACCCAATCTCAGAAACCAAGTGAACTGTTTTTGTTACCAATATAAAATGCAAAGTACACATTAAACAAATTGAATGTTTCCTTAAAAAAAATAAAAATCATAAGTTCAGGAGGATTTGAAACTCTGTGTTTCCCAAGGATGCTTACCTGTAGGTCATCCACAATAAGTTACCCAGCAATCTAATTTCTTTAATAATTATGGACAATTGGTTGTTGTTTTGAGACACAGACTTGCTATGTAGCTCTAGCTGCTCTATACCCACTCGCTACGTAACCCAGGTTGCCCTCAGATTTACAACAATCTCCCTGTCTCAGCTTTCCCAGACTTTGGACAATTATTTGGTATTTTTCTACCTAGTGAATGATGTCACTCTTTCCTGCAGAGTAGATAACTTGTACTTTTTGGAATCTGTGGTTTCCATCTTTGGTATTAAAGACAAAAGCTGTTTCTGTGATGTTCACCTACACAGAACAGATGTTTCAGTCAGATTTCCATAAACAAGCAATTCCCCCAAATCAAGACTTGCTCCCACCAGTGCACTTAATTAACATGGCAATTATTTAACTAATGTTTATAGAAGATCAGGCACCCGGCCAAGGAATGAAGATATAACAGTGAAGAAACAGATGAGAACGCTGCCTTCAAGAAGCTCATGATTCCAGGAATATGATTGTATTAAATGATGATAGACAGAAAAATATAGTTAAGAAATATCTGAGGTAACAGAAAAAAAAAAAAAGGATTTCCTGCTTAAAGAAAATACCAGTTAGGTATTTGCTTTATTGAATGACTGGCTCAATGCCAGAGAAAGCTCTAGTTGTAAGGATTGTTGTTGAAAAGACTTCGTTATAATTAGGTAAACCAAGTGCTATTAACTGTGCAGTCCAGGGATGTGGAGTTACAGACAGGCTATGAAATGACATGGGCGGGTATGGGATTTTATCATAGACTGCAATAGGATATAACATAAAAATTGTATTATTTGGCATAAAAGGAATGTTCCCACACCCTTTGTCTCTAAGGAGCAATATAAATTACTTAATATATGTAATGAAGTCAAAGTAACTAGTTGAAAGGAAATTAAGGCACACTTATTTTTCTGTGTCAGCCTGGGTAAAGTAATTCATTAGTGGTCAATGCCAACTGCGGTAGCCAGACAGCACATGGGAGAACCCGCCTTGGAGCTCACAGTGGTGGTTGGGAAGTCACGCTGCAAATTGTTACTTCCCCATGAAGTTTAAATTATTTGTACATCAGCTGTACTGTTATTTACACAGCATTTTTCTTAGGCCAGTTTACTTTTTTACTCACAAAGGTAATTTGATGGCACTAAAATAGAAATGTAAATATCATTCTCATAAATATCATAGATCACAAAATATTATAGCAAATAAGATATACTTCTCTTCTTGTAGATATTATTGCCTGGTGAGGTCTCTGCTTCATTAAGAACTGATTGTTCCTTTTGTATTTTTTTTTAAGATTGTCCACTGTTAGGGGGTTTAGATACATTCCAGGATTAGGATGGGGCAGCTTCCTTAAAGCCATTAGGGGGGATCTGAAGAAACACTTTCCCCCTTGATGATTCCATGTTGTTCCTGTGTTCACCACCAACTAAGATAATCTTCCTTGGCATGAAGGAAGAATCTGAACTTTGGGATATAGCAGACTCAACGATCTTGAAAATGTCTTCCACTCGTACATGGCAGACTTCTGGCGACACTCTCTAGTCAGGGAAAGTGAGGACAGAGATGATCACTTAAGGCCAGGGAAAATTGCTTACTGCAAATCAGTCAGTAGTTCTCAATTCCCAAGCCCTAGTTCATACCCCCCACCACCACCTCTTTAATCTACCTGTCAAGCTATGCTCACATGTTTGGAAAACTCTTTGACAATACAGAAAACCATAGGAAAGAAGAAAGAAAAGAATTAGTTACATTTCTCCAGGTGATCCTGGACAAATAGAGAAAAATTTTAGCCCTCAGTTCACACAGTGCCTTAACACATTTAATAAGGTGTGTTATAGAGGCTGGAGCAATGGTCGGTGGTTAAGAGCATGGGGACCTAGTTCAAATCCCAGTATCCTCACTGGGTGACTACAACTACCCATAACTACAGTTCTAGGGGGCGGGCACTTGCCCTCCTGTGCATATGTTCTCCCCTCATAGGAGCATGGAGAGAGAGAGAGAGAGAGAGAGAGAGAGAGAGAGAGAGAGAGAGAGAGAGAGAGAAGAGAGGGAGAGGAGAGAGGGAGAGGGGGAGAGAGAATTAAAAATAATAATAAATCTTAAAAATGAAAATATCTATTGTAGAGATGAATGTCAAACCTTTATTCGACACTTCACTGTTCATATTCTTCATGCAGATGTTTGAAATGCTTATACACAGTCTGTTTTATCACCTTATGGATCCAGCTAGCTCCTGCCAATATTCCTTGATGCCATTTAGACCCACCTCCAATGCTGTGTTTACTCTGAGGCATATGAAGTACTACCACAAAGCCATGACACTCCTAGATCTTACACGTCTGTGAAGGAAAGAAACACTAGACAGGCATGGAGTTCTCGATAAAGCCGAGAAGGAAAGTTGGCAGTCTTCTCGGCTGTGTTTTTAGGCTCGCAATCTGCTTCTGTGGTCAGCTAGCTCAGTTTTTCTTATTAGTGTCTTTTAAAGATTTATTCTGTCAAGGAGTTTGTCATAACAATACAAGTAAAACCAATGATCCTTTTAAACCTTTTTCATTGTTTATGAAAGACCATTTAGTTCTGGATATTCAAATGCCGTTTTTCTTATTCTTTGATTAAGACTATGTATAGAATTTCTATGGTTTCAGAAAGAGAGCTCCCTCTTGTGCTAACAGTTGTTTCCACAGCTGATTCTAAGGCACTTGAGTTCCTAGGTTTTAGAAACTTCTCATTTCATAGACACTGCAATTCAGGTAAATTATTCATGTTTGCATCTAGCTAGTGATGAGCCAGACCCAATATCCAGGTCACCTGTCTCTGGTTGACAGCTCTTTCTCCACGTTAGAAGTTATGTGATTCATTCTCAAACACTCCACTTTCTGCTGGTATTCCTTGGATAACTTTCACCATGTGAAATCTGCTGCTGGGCATGTCTTCTCTACTGGGTCCTTAGCAGGTTCCCAGAGCCAGCTATCAGTTACATCCCTTATATCTTGCCTCAGTAAGACCAGGACCTGCAAGATAAGGCCTCTTCATCTTTTGGGTAACAGCTACCACTTTTCATGCCTGGAATGCTGCTTGCTATTTAATTCTTTTTCATTTGGCTCATTGTGACAACAAACCTGACCTTAAGGAGGGCACTGACAGATTCAGAAGTACACATCACAACCTGGCTTCTCAGAGGTGTAAAAAATGTAACTGCTACAAAGATGATAGAGTACTCTTGAGCCTGCTACCCACAATGTGGACTAATATCAATATTATTTGGGGAACCCCTAAAAATATCTTCTTAAGAAGTGTGTGCTGGGAGCTGAGGTTGTATTTCAGTGGTAGAGTGCTAGCTAAAATGTACAACCCTGGATTCAGTCCCTAGCACTAAAAAAGTGCACCCTGATTTTAGAGGTCTAGCCTGGGGGCATTTCTCATAAGCTCTCAGGTGATGTCAATGATGCTTGGTCATAAATCACACATACAATAGCAAGGGTATAGACTAAATTAATTTGCCCAAGAGCCAGATAACCACAACACATCAGAGGTAACTGCAGGAGGATCAAGTGTCCCAGGCCATACTTAGTTGTACAATAAGACCCTGTCTTTGGGGGGGGGGAGGCGGCAAAAAGATGTTACTTAAATTTAATGTGCAAGTTCCAATTTGTTGCATGACTGGGTACAACTTTAAAGTTATTCATCAGGGCCTGGAAAAATGGCTCTGCCCCCTGAGGACCCAGAGGACCTGAGTTTGGTTCCCAAAACTCACATGGTCTAACTCACAATTTTGTGTAACTCTACTTCCAAGATCCAATGCCCTTTTCTGGCCTCTGTGAGCACTTAGATACATGTGGCATTCACTAATAGAGACATCCGTACATACAAATAAAATAACAATAATAAAAATTAATCTTAAAAGAGATGGCTCAGTGATTAAGAGCACTGGCTGCTCTTGGAGAGGACCCAGATTCAGTTCCCAGAATCTATGTGGCAGCTAACAACCGTCTAAAACTTCAGTTCCAGGGGATCTGAGGCCCTCTTCTGACCCCTGTAGGCATTGCAGAACTTATGTGCATTTACATATGCATGCAGGCAATACACTCATACGCACAAAATTTAAATAAATAAAATAAAAGTTATTCACCAAAGCAAAGCCAATAAGGTCTTAGATTTCATAAAGTCAAAAGAAAGACACCACTACCAACCTAGCCAATTAAACTACACTCTGCTCCAAGTCAGCTTCAGTCCAAAGTTGGGTAGGGCAGAATTCTTGAATTCTCAAATACCTTCCTTATCCCGCCATGTATCTTACCTCTAATCAGTCATATAACTTCTCACACAAAAATGAGAAGTTTCTGCACAAAAAAGATCAAAGCCTAACAGATTTATAGACTCAGCCTCTGCCATTTCCTGTAGATAAATTCACAGGTTGCCAGGACCCCAAAGCCCTTCCAACAGTGGCCTCTGTGAACATCAGCGAGGAGGCAAAAAAAAAAAAAAAAGTCAGGAAGTGAAGCAGCTTACTAAAAAGAGCAAACATCCCGGAAACAGAGATAGTGATGGGGAAGGGAGGAAGCTGAAGGCTGCAAATAATATCAATACAATGAGTCTGGTGACGTCAGAGAAAAGCAACACTTGTAATTATTCTCAGCTACCTTCAACAATTACAGTCTGTAGACAGATGCTTCTCACACTTAAAATGTTTTGTATGTATTAGTTAATTATGGGCAATTCCCTGTATTTTACATCTGTGATGACTTTAAAAAATGATGAGTTGAATTGGTAAATAATCAGTTTTTCAACCAAGCAAATATTGAGATGTCTTGTCCACACATCTAAGAAGAGCAGTTGAGGAATCACTACAGCTAAACATCATCCCAGCAAAGGCCTTGGGACCTTGTTAGATCAGGTGCCCTAGAAAGCCACCTCTGAAAAGGAGATGTTCAGGCAGCTGGTAGACTGAGGAGCCATATCTACATGGAAAATCGCACCCGTAAGCAAGTTATGAGGACTGGACACAGGGAGAACTAACCAGTGATGCGATTACAACAGGACTTCAGCTGATCCCTTTGAGAGTTCTGAAACAGAAATGGCCCTTCAGAGACCCTCCAAATAGACGCAAGGGGGCTAGACATTTCAACCTGCACAGCCATTGAAATGGACCTCCCCTAGAGCAGCAGAGGACCTTCAGTGAGGCGGCGGTTGGGGCTGTGGCAATTCCCAAGAGGAACTGCACTATGAAAGAAACACAGTATCTAAACATCCTGGAACGGAGGCCAAGAGAGTGGGTCCCTTGGGAGTAAAACCAGTGGCCAACCCTGAAGCCAGCAGCAAAGCACAGTTACTTACTGCAGTGACACAGTGATGCATTGAAAACCATCATTGCTGCCCTCTCAATATGAATTATATCGTTTTGTGGATGAAGGTGCTGCCTTACAGCATCTTGAGTGTTTGTCTGCCAAAGCAGAATCATTTGGATTGAATTTAAAAGTGCTTCTACTGCCAGGCATGGTGGCGCACACCTTTATTCCCAGCAGCCCTTGGGAGGCAGAAACAGGCAGATCTCTATAAGTTCAAGGCCAGCCTGATCTACATACTGAGTTCCAGCTGGGGCTACAGGGAGACCCTGTCTCAAAAAGGCTGAAAAATAAAGTTCTTCTACCCAGTTTCTACTCTCTGATTGAAATGGTTTTAAGTACAATTAGGATTAAGATATCTAGGCTTTGTCAAACAATTATTCTTAAATCTGAAGAGCAATAATGTCCCTTCACATGTGAGAAGTGTCTCTGGATTATACTTGGTTGACATGGGCAAGACTGCAGTGAACTGTGGTTTCAATCAATGCCTGCTCCAAAGGGATTAGAGCCAGGCAAGGTGTGGGGGAGCGAAGGAGCCACAAGAGTGGCAACACGGCTTCCCTCTCACTGCATCCTCCTGGCCTTGCGGATGAGTTGAACTGGCCAGATTCTAAATATTTGAAGCTTGGAGTTTGTTTCTTTTTCCTTCTGAAGCCCAGTTTGTTTCTCTTCCTTCTTATGTTTAGTTCAAGTTCTGCCTCTTGGATCCCAGGACAAAAGACACATTTATTTCCCTAGCTCTTGAAGTATAGTAGTAGACGCAATAAATAATGTGCAAGTTTTATTCAAATCACCCCACCCAAACATACTACCTGCTAGAAAAAATTAAATTCCACCAATGCAAACCATTCACTAAAACACTGCCATTTTTTTTGTTTAGGAATTTGCATTTTTCCCCTTTAATTTTATATTACTCTAAAATATGAACACATACCTTCCACCCATATACAGTAATTACAGAGTTTGAAAATAAATGGTAGGTCGATTCTAGAGCCCATTAAGAGATTTACATGATAACAACACAGTTGCTTTCAGATAAAAAGAAATATAACAATAATGTTGTTCAGCTTGCCTTTCATCTGGGGATTTGGTGTTAGCATCCACAAATGAGGGAAACTATTTGCTGTTTGTTTTTCTGGGACTGTGTGACTTCACTTAGCATAATGGCTTCAAGTTCCATCCATTTACCTGCAAAGTTCATGATGTCATCTTTCTTTACCACTGAATAGTGCTCCATTGTGTAGATGTACCACATTTTTGTCATCCACTCATCTGTTGAGGGGCATTTAGGTTGGTTCCAGCTCTTTGATGTTATGAAGAGAGCTGTAATAAACATGGATGTGCATGTATCTTTGCAGTAGGATGAGTCTTGTGGGTATATACCCAGGAGTGGTATGACTGGGTCAGGTGGTAGGCTCATTTTGAGTCTTTTAAGGATTCTCCACACTGCTTTCCATAATGGTTGTACGTTTACATTCCCACCAGCAAACACTGACGTTTTAGAGTGTGATTTTTGGTACTGTGTATTGTGATTATATATATTGTGAATGTTTTTCAAATACACAAAAAATAATAAATTTATCTTTTATTAATTATAATACATATTTTAACTCTGTCCTGTATATTGCATAGCTTTAATGATTTTCAATAGGTAGACAACTTTTTCATTAATACCCACAATTTCTTACACCCTTACTCCTCCCCCCAAAACTCTGGATTCTTTTGAAGTCAACCTCATACACATTGTTTCATTAAAAAGTACTTCAAACGAGGCATATTTTAATGCCTTTCATTATTACTAATTTATTAGTATACCTAGTCAAAATGATATGGAGTCAACATCACAAATGGATGCTGACAGAACCATACTTTAGGCAGGCAGTTTGAGGCACCTAACAAATCCTTGTTGCTTAAGGGAGAAAATAAAATTGCATACGGTATTTATTTTTAGTTTTAATGTGAGGGGAGCAGTGAAAAGGGCAGGAAAGAAAAGCATAGAGTTGGCTGCAGAACAGTTTGTGTCTTTATGTGGAAGACAGACCTAAGTGTCAGAAATGCCTTTAAAACTTTTGCTGGGAATGGAGAGATGGCTCAGTGGTTAGGAATGCTGGCTGCTCTTGCAGAGGACCTGAGTTTGGCTCACCGCACCCACATGGCAGCTAACAACCGTTCATAAGGTAACTCTAGTCCAGAGGTTCTGATGTTCTCTTCTGACCTCCGGCACTGCACTGATCACACAATATACATGTGCTCATACACGTAAAATGAAAATATTAGATAAAATTTTTAAAATAAAATTTTTGCTTATATTTATTGTGTGTATGCATGAGGTATGTGTGAATGAGTATGTCAGTATCTCACATTGCAAGTGGAGATAATAGTATAGCTTCAAGGAGTTATTCTCTCCTTACACCTTATTAAAACAGGATCTCTATGTTTGTGCCACAGTGCATACTCCAGACTACCAGGTTCTTTATCTTCTGGATGATTCTCCTGTCTCTGCCTCTCATCTTGCTACAGGAGTGCCAGGATTACAGAGGTGAGCCATCATATCTGGTTGTTACTTGGGGACTAGGAATCCAATTCAGATAACCAGGCTTGTGTGGTAACTGCTGCTTTTACCTGCTGCTATCTTACCAGCTCCTCCAGCACAAACATCTCCAGCTGAATTTGAAAGTCCATTACCAAATTATGCAAAAGTTAAAGAAAGGTTCAGATAGGAGTAAGAACCTACGAAACTCCTAAAAATGCATTGCATATAATGTCTACATGCCCACTGGTCTTAGTCAGCCTCAAGTTGTCCACTCTGCACGCTGGGCAAGAGAGAACCGGAACTAGGGAACTCCCTCCACCTGATTGGCCTGTGGGCAGAGCCTGTCTGTAGGGCATTTTATTAATTGCTAATTTATGGAAGAGGGTCCAGCCCACTTTGGGTGATGCCATCCCTAAACCAGTAGGCCTGGGCTGTATCAGAAAGGTGGCTGAATGCCTGGTAGCAAGCCAGTGAACAGCATTCCTCTGTGCTGTTTCAGTTCCTGATCCAAGTTCCTTCGCAGAGATTCTGCTCTGGCTTTTGCTTGATGATGGACTGTAACCTGTACAATAAAATTAACCCTCTCATCCCCAAGTTGCTTATGGTCATGGTGCTTATCACAGCAGCAAGAAGCTCACATGGACGCTAGCTATAGAGTTTTCTGGACCACTTTCCTTTGGGGGACATTTAGCACTACTCTGATGTGTGTCCACAGACAGAATTTCCAAGATAACATAGAGCCAAAGAATGAAAACGAATCTCATTCTAAGCCTGTGTCAATTCTCCAGTCTGAATCCATGACCCATTTAGGAAAATTCTCAGAAGATACTATATGGGAGGGGACATTTGTGGAGTAGAAGGTGTAGCTACAGGAGCCAACTCAGTAGCATTGTTCCTACATACCTTTGTTAGTAGCTGTGCCAGAGCATGTTCAAGGAGAAAAGCAATTAGCACGCTAACAAAAGAGATTCAAAAAAAGAATTATTGTATGTTCAGTTGTTCTTTTTTTAACACGTAGTCCAATGAAAACTCTTTAAAATAGCTACCCGAAAAAAGTGAAATAACATTCCGCACACAGGACATACCCAGGGGTGTTTTCAATGTACAATATTTTGTAGTTTATGCTATTAATAAAAATAATGTTCATTGGTTTTGTCACAAAACTAGTAAATGATATAACATGTTAAATTCCTTTTAATAAATCAGCTTACTTTATCTTCACAATACATTTTTTAAGCAGATCCTAGGTGTATACTGATTTTACAGATAAAGATCCAGCAGGAAGCATTTAAAGAATTTAGCCAAGATTACACAGATACCATGTGGCAACTCTGGAATTTTAATCTAGGTAGTGTTGCTTCAGAGTCTATGGTGTTGAGACTATGCATTTCTTCACCAGTATAGATGTTTAACAATGATGGGCTCCTCATCTAGAGTCAGATTCTCTCAGAAACCCTACCAGGACAGCAGGATGTGGTGGCACTAGTTTGTAATCCCAGTACTTGGAGGTGGAAGCAGGAGAATCAAGGTCATCTTTAGCTACACAGCAATTTCGAGGCTAGCCTGGGCTATATGAGACCCTGTTTCACAAAAACAAAGCAGAAAAAAGTAATGCAGGCAACATTTAAAAAACCCATTGAATTTTGGACTTTGTGAAGCTCAGTCTATGTGAAATCATTAACTCTGCTCTCTTATGACACCAGTGATCTGCCTCTCTAGTGGCATCCATGTACCACTGTCTAGCACAGCCTCCCCAAATTGCATAGCACTGTTTTATAGGTGCCTACCATAGTATTTTGTGAGTATGTTTATGTCACATCTATATGATACTCTCTTGTGGCCATGAAACAAATGGGAACTATAAATAAGACATTTGAAATGTATAAGCTAAATAACTAAAATATTAAAGCAGGCTAAAAACAGGCGTCTGTTTTATGTATGCATCTACATGCATGCATGTGTGCATATGTATATGTATGCCTGTATATATACATATATATATATATATATGTAATTTGCCTAATTTGAAGAGATAGTAGAAAATGATGATTAGAAATGTTTGGCAGGCTATAAAATACTTTATATTATTACTTTCTATAATAAAATTTACACTGATTCAAGAGGAAAACACTTTATTTTTATATACATCTATCTCTACCTTTAAAGTAATTAAAATTTGAGATAAAGAATGTGTCAAAAGCTTAAAAGAATCATCCACTTTTATAGATTGTGCTGTGTTCCAATGTTATTGCTATTCCATTTTATTTTTATATTGGAAAATTGAAAGAAAATTCTATATTTAAATTCTGTGATAAGCATTTCTAGTCTCGTCAGTATTTTGACCCATTTATAAATGCTTTTATCAGCATAAGATACACTCTCACATATATTGCCTGTCATCAAGTCCCAGAAGGTCTTTGCTTCATTGATATTTATCTGACATATTTAAACAAAATGGTCATTTAGTTCATATTTGCAGGAAAATACATTAAGATAAAAGAGGGGTGAAGACTGCAAAATATTCTGTCCTAAATGACATCCCGCGCCGGGCGTGGTGGCGCACGCCTTTAATCCTAGCACTTGGGAGGCAGAGGCAGGCGGATCTTTGTGAGTTCAAGGCCAGCCTGGTCTACAGAGTAAGTTCCAGGACAGCTGGGACTACAGGGAGACCCTGTCTCAAAAAGATAAAAAAAAAAAAAAAAAAGTTAAAAAAAAATTGACTTAAAAAATGACATCCCGCAGTGCAGAGTTAACACAGATTTCTTCAATTTTGCATAGAGTCATACTTCCTTCATGAATACTGGAGCTTCAAAACTGTCTTTCCTTTAAATAATGCAGTGAAGAAATTAAATAATTAAAGTTGCAGGCAAAATGTATTAAAGACTTTAAGCAGGAAAAGTGGGGGAGAGTGAAAGGAAAGAAAGGAACCTTTTAAGAGAAAATAATTTGAACCCTGTAAGTGCATCTCACTTTAAAGGGAAATCCCCTTAAATCAGACCTGAAGGGCTACAGGAAACTGCCTTCTTTCTAGAAAGGAAATTGGTGATCTTTGCTGATTATTCCATTTGAATCAGGCTTCTGGGATTATTGATTAGATGCAAACTTAATTTAAAAATAAGTATTGAAACAAAGTCTCACCTTGTAGCCCAGGCTGGTCTTGCACTCAGGATGATCCTCCTGCCTCAATCCCCCTAGTGCTGGGACTATAGACATGCATAACCACACTTGACTAAAGTAAATTAAATCATGTTGCTTATTTATTGTGACACAAAGTATTACTTTGTAGTCCAGGCCAGCCTTCCAGCCCAGGCTGTCCTTGAACATGCTAAGATTCTCCTGGCCTATTCTTAGAGATGCTGGGGTTACAGGTGTGAGCCACCACACTCAAATAAATTATAAAACCATTTTTCAAGATGCTTGTGTTTACTGAGAGTTTGTTACTGCTCTCTGGTTACTGCAGGAGTCTCCAAACTGTATTATAGTGAATCTACTAGAAAATGGATGGTGCCAGACAAAATTTTACAGGGAAGGCTCATGGTATACCGCTGTCCTCCCCAAGCCTAGTTTGTTGCATACACTTAAGACTAGGAGATAATTTTAAAAGGATTTTGAATGTCTTAGGGAGCAGAACATTCTTCAACTTCCTTTCCACTTTGCCCTAATCTGATTAAGAGCCCAGACATCACACTTACTTACTGTTGCCTTCTAAGATTAAAGGAAGACGAAATGTCTTAAAGATTCTGATTGATTGAAGAGAGATTATTTTTCAGCCTAGATAACTTTGGTTAAAGCTTTAAAAAACAAACAAACAAAAAACTTCTTAAAATGTCAAGAGTCCTAGTAAAGGGCTTTGAAAAATATGCCAAATATTTCAATCCTATGATGATTTTACTGAAACTCTACCCTGAAAGCCTACTCTTTAAAATATATCTCAAGTTCTATTTTCTCCATGAAATTCCTCAACTTCTCCAGTAACAGTTTCTTTAATGCCTTTCTTGGTGATTGCTCTCTAGATGCTAATACTTAGTACTGGCAATTTGAGAATTTAGTTACATAACTATTTAAGGATTTCATGAAATGGCTTAAAGTTTTTGACAGGCGAATTCTGTGCTAACTAGTGAACTAGCTTCGGCTGACTGACTAATGTATGGATAGTTGGATGAATGGAAGGCTGGATGGATGGATGGATGGATGGATGGATGGATGGATGGACGGATGGGTGGATGGGTGGATGGATGGGTGGATGGATGGATGGATGGGTGGGTGGACGGATGGACGGACAGATGGATGGACAGACGGATGGACAGATGGATGGATGGATGGATGGATGGATGGATGGATGGATGGATGGATGGACAATGGAGATAGCTAGATTAATAATCTGCATTAGTGGTCAGCACAAGAGATTTGGACAATGAGAGAAGAACTGATACAGTTTTCCTTATTTATTAGAACATTTCACTTGTTTAACTTACCTCCTTGGGTCCCCGAAAATATGAGGTTGTAAATTATTTTTTAGTTTTGAGATCCCAGTGCTGTAAATTCATTCTCAGCCAGATATCTAAATCACATTCATGAAGATATTCTCTGAAGAATTTTTACAACAATGAAAAATTATAAACAATTTAAATTCCCAACAGGAGAGCTTACTAAATTATTGGCATCAACCCAATAGAGTATGGTCATTAAAATGATAATTACAAAAACTACAGCAGCATATTTATGTCATATATTATGTGCTGAGTTTACAAGATAATAAATATACTTTTTTTCCAGCCCACTTCTAGAAAGAGTACCTAACATGAAAAATCATCATGTTTTGGTGGTAGAAATGTTCTATTTCTCTTCTTTTCAAATACATTGTATTATTTTGTTCCATTTAGGATCAGAGTCTTGAAAGACAATACTGTGAAGATGAATGGCAATAATGTGAGGTGAAGAAATGAAATTTTCCATGAAGAAAAGAAGATAGCATTAAATCTACCTCATCGGTAATGAATTTTGCTCATGATATCTCTCATCCGAATCCAACCATTTACTCTTTATTTTTGTGACAGAGTCTCACATTCTACGTTGGCATCAAACTCTGTATGTCTTGAATTTCTGAATCCTTCTGTCTCTTCCTATTGAGTGCTGAGATTACAGGTAGCACCTTGAATCTTTTTCTGTCATAAAACTCTGCTAATAGTTGAATAAATATTGGGTCTTTGCAAGTATGTGTTTTTTTAATTTTTATTTAATTTAAGTTATTTATTTATGTGTATGAATATATTGTCTGCATGTAGGTTTGTGCACCCGTGTCATGCAATGCTGCGGAGGTCAGAAGAGAGCGTCGGATTCCCCTAGAACTGGAGTTCTCCTGGAATTGGAGTTTCAGACGGTTCTTAGCTGCCATGTGGGTGCTGGGGATCGAATCTGGGTCCTCTGTAAGAGCAGTCAGCGCTCTTAACCGCTAGGCCATCTCTCCAGCCCTGCAAGTATGTGTTTATGTTTATGATATGGCAGCAGTTGAAAATGCACCTTTGGTCATTATGGGAAAACAACTCTGACAATAGGAGACACATAAAATAAACATGTATGTGACGTCTTAAGAGTGTTCTTTTTTTTTTTTTTTTTTTTTTGCCTTTTCGAGACAGGGTCTCCCTGTAGCCCCAGCTGTCCTGGAACTCACTCTGTAGACCAGGCTGGCCTTGAACTCACAAAGATCTGCCTGCCTCTGCCTCCCAAGTGCTAGAATTAAAGGCATGCGCCACCATGCCCGGCCAAGAGTGTTCTTTTAAGAACATCCATCATAATGAATTCCAACAGACTTCTCAGCTATTCCTCTTTAAATATGTAATTTCAGTATGGTGAATACTTTTTAATCCAACCCATCAAGCCTACTTACAGGATTTGGTTAAATAGCAAGTGAAAAGAAAATGTTTCAGTTCCACTTTCATCCTAGAAATATGTGGCCATTGTTGAATTGTAGACCCATCTGGGGAGAGAGCTGAGGACTTAATGGTCTCTGAGTGAGGATAAAAGGAAAGAAGAGGTAAGAAGCTGCTCTGTGTGGTGGTAGACATGGGGAGGCTGTGAGGGCTGTACCTTTGGAATTCTCCAGTTCCTTCTTCTCAACTGACAACAGAACTTTTCCACAGAGTGAGTGGTAAACACAGAGATAAGAACAGAAGTATCTTTCGGGGGCTTATCTTAGCATAGAAATTGCTATAACTCTGGAGCTTGGGGATTAGTGCACGTACCAGATTCAGGAAACACAGGTCCCTGTCAAAGAGCCATCGCTCACTAGCTATTTAAAGCTGGACAAACCATTTCAATAGCCACTTGCCATTTCTACAGAGATATGGGTAGCTATGACAAGATGAAAGCAATGACCACATCTCCATTAATTTGATGTGTCACTGTGCGGAGCAAATGTAACAGTAACTGGAAAGGACAATGTAAAGTTTGTATGAAAGCGATGTGAGTGCCCTGCAGAGATTCAGCATCAACACAGGGTCATTCTTTATCCAATCAGTGTGATTTACTTTCACCTTTAATATACAGCTTCATCAACTTCCCCTTTTCTTTGATCCAAATCGTTTTGCTTTGAATTTGTAGGAGGGAAAGGCCTGTTGCTGCTTGTATACCATTTGGCCTAGAGTTTATCATTAAACACACAAAGAGGTTGGATAACGGGGAAAAAAACTGCAGCATTCTAAGCCCAATGGAAGTAAAGGGCTACAAGATAATAGAATATTGATTAGATAATTTGCTTCAGAGCCATTAGTTTCCACACATAACTGAACCACTTCTGGAACATCTCTCAAATCATGAGAATCAATCTACTAAACCCAGAGCTCCTGGAGTCTACACTTGGACAGAAAAATTGTTTTCTAAAGTGTGCAGAGTATTAATTCCACATAGATCCAGTTCTTTTATGTAGCCGATGCTTTTTGGTCTTGAGCAGTTTACAGACAGTCACCTTTTCACTATGACCTTACCTCCCTTTTCTATCTGACATCTAGCATCAAGCTTCTTTGAGCTATGAAATCTAAACTTCAGCAATCCCTTAAGATTTTGTTAAAATAATGCTTACCCTAGTTTTACAGAATGTCACTGTTTTGCATTGCTGACATTTTCTGCAAAATTCTCTTCATTTTTCATGTTGTTGCTAAAATGTCAACATGCAAGTATTCCATGAACTTGCCAACTTGTCTCTGCATGGACACACACAAACGTGTAACAAAAGTCAGACTAAGAAATGATAAACGGTCATGAATATATTGTCTGTTTTCCACACAGGATTCAATCTTTGCTCACCTTTCATAGTTCAATATCCTTCTGGAGCTCACTGTTTTCATTATTTTTAAATAAACAATAGCACGAGAGAGAGAAGCTTTCATCGCATGAAACCAAACTGTATTGCACAGTATTCTCATGAAATATGGTCTCATCTTTTCTCACAGAAGGCAATAGTTAGCATTTATGGAGACAATTTAGATTATAGCCTTATCTAGAATATCAATGAAACAGGCTGTCTTGATCATGTTTGGAGAACAATTAAAGGGAGCCTGCCTTCAGATCTCATTCATTGGACAACTGGCTCATGAATTTCTGGAAAACTCAAACAAGTTATTTGACTTAAAGGGCAGCATATACCAGGTTTCAAATTAGAGTCTGGTTTTTATTTTCTTCATTCAGTGTTTGCCTTTTAGTAACAACAAGAAACTTACAAGCACAGAAGAGGAATATCATGCACTTTTTTTAAAAAAAAAACTGAAAGATCTGAGAAGCTTTCTATTAACTGTATTTCTCCAGTTTCGGGGAAAAACCATTTTATTGATATGTTATGCCTAAGTATAAGTGAACCTTTTGAAGATAGACCTTTGCTGCCATTCTTTATGTATAAAGTCATTGATATAAGTTTCAGGCAAACTCCTCATTCAGTAAACTATTCCAGAGAGCTTTGGCTCCTATTGATAAATTTCTCTACTATGACTAGTAGGGTTAAGGAAACAAAAGATGTCTAATTTTTGTCCATGTATTGCTAAAATCTGTGTGCAAAGAACTTTGACTATCAAAAGACAACCTACGCCAACTTTAATACAACACCAAATAATGGAATTATGTCATATAATAGACACACAATTTTAGAAATGATAGAACATAATAGAGTCAGTTATATGCCACATAATGATATTTTAGCTCAGGGTGGATCCAATCTACAACAGTGACCCCATAAAATTATAAGAGCTGAGAAATGCCTGTCACTAGTGAGGGCACAGCCATCACAACACAAGGCACTGCTTGTTTTTAATGCTACTTATGTAAGCAAAAGACTGTATTATCATCTGTATAAAAATATAATACATATCATTATGTGCACTACACAACATGCCAACTTGATAATAAATAAGTTACAGGTTTGTGTGTTTGCTGTACTTCTATTGTTATTTTTAAATATATTTTATTTATTATTTTTATTTTATGTATATGAGTGTTTTTCCTGAATAGATGTAGGTACAATCATGTCATACAATGCCTGTGGAGATCAGAAGAGAGCCACAAATCTCTGTAACTGGAGTTATGGATGACGGTTACTCATCATGTGGGTGGTGGGAACTGAACCCAGGTCCTCTGTAAGACCAGCCACTGCTCTTAACCACTGAGCCATCTCTCTAGCCCCTTTATTGTTATTTTATAATTTATTCCTTCTACTTATTTTAGGAAAGTTTATTGAAAAACAATGTCACATTTTGCAAAAATCAGCCTGATATATTTCCTGTTTGCCTTGTATTGTGGTTTGAATGCAAAATGTCCCTTGTAGGCTCATTTGTTTGAAAAGTTGGTTCCCAGCTTGCAGCCTGTTTTGGAAAGCTATACAACTTTTAGAAGGTGGAATCTCATTGGAAGGAAACACTTATCATGTGCAGGACTTGAGGTTTTATAGCTCAGCCCCAGTTCCTTTCTCTGTTCTGCTTCCTGTTTAGCCAAGACATGAGAAAGTAAGGAATCCCAGCTGAGCTCTCCTGATACCCCAGAGCCATCTAACAAGGTGTCTTCCCATCCATGATGGGCTGTATCCCATCGTGAGAGCCAAACATCCCCTTCTACCTTGAAGTTGATCCTTGTTGGGTATTTGGTCACAACAGCAAGAAAAGTAAGAAATACAGCTTGTTTCTTGCTTACCTCAAGGGACCACATCAAGTGGCTGACGTGTTGATGTCAATTTGTGTAAGCCCTCTCCATAAAATACATAGAAAGGTATGGTAAAAGACACAGTCATAGAAAAAAAGATATATAGTCATACAAGGTATTTGCAAAATATTTTTCCCAGTCTGTCTTGTTCAGATTAACATGTAATTATCACATTGAATATGTATCATTTGAGAATGTCTCATTTGTCACAAATGAATTAGAGTTAGTCCCTCAGAAACTGTTTTAATTCCTAAGGGGCTCTTAGCTTTATCTTCCTAACAATATCAAGCTCTTGAGTCAGTTGTTATTAAACCCCTGATTCTCTGAGACAATTTAAAGAATAAAATAGACAATGAAATATTTTGGAGGGTAACATCCAGAGCCACTAGAGAAGAAACAAATCCTTAGTTCCAGAACTGGAGAGAAAGTTTTACTTTTATTAGAGGATTGCTACCTTGACTTGAGGCCCACTTTTTCTGATGGGTAAAACTCTAAGATCTAACCTTGTTCCTTTGATGTACCCCATTCTTTTATACTTGCTTTCTACATGAATTAGGAAGTCAGATGGGTTTGGGGGACATCAGCTTCAACCATCCTATTTTTGGTGAAGTGGACCCTCCTGTGGGACAAGTTGAAAGCCAGAACTTGGAAAGAGAGAGGGAGCTAGTCTAATTTCTTTCCTAGCTGAATGTAATCATGCAGAACTTTCACACTGCCATTCCAGTTGGAAAGTTTGCTGAGAGCCAGGTTGCCATTGCCGGATTTAAATGCCTACAGAGGGAAATCAGCAATGCTCATCTAAATCCATTTCAAACATGTCAGAGAAGCTTCTTGAAACTTGTCCAATAGTAATCACCTCTCACTCTCCCATTATATACATTCTGCAGTAAATGTGTGTGTATTCTGGAATTAACTCTTGTCTTAGGCACCTATGGATCAGATTTTCAAGTGGTGGTGGTTCAACACCTAAGGCATTCGACAGGGTAAGTCAAATATCTGTTTTCCAGATTGGCTTTGGTTTACTATCCTAATAATATAAATTAGATTAAGGTTAATACTTGGTTCACAGTACACTGTTATATTTGTTGCTTGTAGCCTTTTATTTCTTTTATTTGTATTATACTTCTACAGGAATGACTTTTAGTAATGGACATGACTTTTTTTACCTTTTTTGTTTTTTATACAGGGTCTCCCTGTAGCCCCAGCTGGCCTGGAATTCACTCTATTGACCAGGCTGGCCTTGAACTCACAGAGATCCTCCTGCCTCTGCCTCCCGAGTGCTAGGATTAAAGGCATGCACCACCATGCTTGGCTTAAGGATGGTTGTTAGCCGCCATGTGGGTGCTGGGAATTGAACCCTGGTCCTCTGCAAGAGCAGCCGGCGCTCTTAACCACTGAGCCATCTCTCTGGCTTAACCCAGCAAAACCATCTTCTTGGGTCTTCTAGGCAACCTTAATTTATGATCCACCCAAAAGGTAAAGAATGAATGTGGGTGTCCTTGAGAATTAACACATCAAAGTGCTGCAAGCAGCATACCCACCCAATGGGAAACTCTTAGGTTGGGAAGAACTCATGATCTCGGGTGAAAAGGCTGGATGGTCTTCTGAGATGAGGATGGAGACAACTCAAACTTTGTACTTCCCAATGAAGCTGGAGAAATCATTTTGAATAAATTACAGATGTGGCCTGACTGGAGACAGAGTGAGGGAGCCAGGGTTCCAGAGACAGTTCTATCAGCATAGAGTGAGAACAGGGACAGTCCCATCTACACAGGCTTAGGGGACAAGACAGATGCACACACAGTCCTGGTAGACAGACAGTTTAAATAGTTAGCTGGAGAGCTAGTGTCCTCCAAGTTCCGGCTCACTCTTAAAAACTTGTTTTAAGTCAGACTTTTATTTTCTTCAGGTTGTTGTAATGTTGGAGCAATTAATGTTGCCCATACACTTCTACTTATTTTCCTCCTTAAGGTTACTAACCTCCAGATTGGCTTTCTATTGAACTCCATGGTTTTATCTATTAAATAAAGTCGTTAGACCATGTGATGTCAAAGTCTCCTTCGGCCTTGATATTCCGTAAATGAGATTAAGACTTGAAATAGATTTGACTCAGTGCCTGGTACATAACAAATGATGACTAAATAGGGCTTAATGTATTAATTGGATTATACTAGGGGTTAATTAATCAATGTAATGATTTCATAATGTATTATCAGTATTAAGTTTGATGAATTTTCATTGTTATTTCTGAAATTCATATACCGGAAAACTGCCTGGGGTCATGTGACTTGGTAACTCTTCCACTGGGCTGTGAAATATTCAGTGACATTTTTCCCCTTGGTCAGCTCCAAAGTGCTCATTATGAATTTATTATTAATTTACAGAACTTCAGCCTAGATAAAATCTCAAAAGTTAATTTCCAGTGAGGAAGAAATGAAGTATCTTATAAAGTAAATTCTTCCCAGAATAATAACTCCAGTTTGCCTTTCAAGATACACCTGATGGAACTCCTGCTCAAGTCAGCCATGCTGCTTAGGTTTCTGTTCATGTCATTGCACTGAGCTGGAAGGGACCTCACCACAGAGGCCAAACACCAGGAGGGCCTCATTAGCAAGTAGTGTTTTTGCTAAGTATAAGGCAGGGTAAAAATGTAAAATTGCCTGATTCCTTGCCATGTGGCAGTCATAGAGGAAGCATCTAATGGCGAAAGCTTGCAGTGACATTCTTCACATACAGAAAGTGTTCACCCAAGACTTGGATTTGCACTTGTAATGTCAGTGATGGTTCTGGACTGGTCACCACCGTTCTCTCAGTTCCTCTCCCCCTTGGATACTGAGCTTTCTGTAACAGAAATGACCGTCATAGCCAATATGCTTAAGGTCACAAAGTGAAAGAAAAAGTGCTTTGCTGTAACTACTGGCCCTTATCTGAAAGCTTTCTTCTCAGCCAAGGGGGGGGGGGCTCCTTTTAAAAAGGCTGATGAGTTAATAACCAAAAATCCCAAAGCGGGAGAAGGCTATTTATCAATAGACGGGGACTTCTTTTTTTAAAGTTCTCGTGTTTAGTGTTTACTTCATAAAGAAGTATGTGTGTATGTGTGTGCATGTATATGTGAGTGCCATGGTACACATGTGGAAGTCAGTTCTCTCCACCATGTGATACTGGGGATAGAACTCAAGTCATCCGTCTTGACAGCAAGTGCCTTTATCTGCTGAGCCCTTTTGCCTGCCCAGACAAAGACTTCTTTGATGTCTTTTTCCATTCTGGTTTAGGAATCACCTTTTGAAAGTGGACAGTAAGAAGAATAGAGATTCATACATTTCATTTAACAAATGAATGAGAGTTTCAAATGTGTTAAAAAATAAAACCAGCTGGGCGTGGTGGTGCACACCTTTAATCCTAGTACTTGGGAGGCAGAGGCAGGTGGATCTTTGTGAGTTCAAGGCCAGCCTGGTCTACAGAGTGAGTTCCAGGACAGCTGGGGCCACAGGGAGACCCTGTCTTGACAAAAAGGCCAAAAAAAAAAAAAAAACCCAAAAAACAAAAAACAAACCCAAAGACAATAAAAACTGGACCTCCGTTTTTTATTATAGGTTGATTTGTGATTATACATGTGGTATGTGCTGTGGAGTGGTGTGTGGTGTATGTGTGGTGTGTGTGCATGTGTATGTGGAGGTTGGAGGATAGTTTATGGAGTTGGTTCTTTCTTTACACTGTTATGTGGTTTTTGGGAATTGAACTCAGGTCTCAGGCTTGGGTGCGACAAACACCTTTTACCCACTGAGCCATCTCACTGACTTAGTTTTTCCTTTTAAATACACACATCCAAGAAGAATGCACCCTTTGAGAAACTAAACCTTGGCCCAAGGATAGGCCACGGAAAGCAATGTCCTTCTTCCCTCCCTCCTTCACTCCCTTCCTTCATTTCTTTCTCTCTCTCTCCCTTTTCCTTCCTTCCTTCCTTCCTTCCCTCCCTCCCTCCTTCCTTTCTTCCTTCGTCTCTCTCTTTCTTTCCCTCCCTCCCTCCCTCTTCCTTCCTTCCTTCCTTCCTTCCTTCCTTCCTTTCTCTCTCTCTCTCTCTCTCTCTCTTATCTCGCGCCTCTTTCTCTGCCTTCTCTCGACGAATCTCTCTCGATCTTTTCACTTGACATCTTTCTCTCTTTCTTTTTTTTTTTTACCAGTTCTTAGTGAAACAGAATCTTTTTTCTCCTCTCTCTCTTCTCCCTCCTCTTTCTCTCTCCCCTCTCTTTCTTTCTCTCTCTTTCTTTCTTTCTTTTTTGTTCTTCGTTCTTTCTTTCTTTCATTTCTTGTCTTCTCTTTCTTTCTTTCTTTCTTTCTTTTCCTTATTCCTTTCTTTTCTTATCTTTTCTTCTTTCTTTTCTTTCTTTCTGTTCTTTTCTTTTTTTCTTCTTTTTGTCTTCTTTTCTCTTTTCTTCTTTCTTTGACCGGAGTTTGTCCTGCAAGTACCAGCCTGGCCTGGAATTCCTAAATGTAGACCAGGCTGGTCTTGGAAACCAAGGAAGCTTCACCCCTTTGAATTTCTACCTCCTAGGTGCTAGGATTAAAGATGACAGTGCTACCTACCGAAGCATCCTGGACCAAAGCAATTTTCTTACTTCCTGACCCTTTATCAATTCTCTCTCAATCATTGTGGTAAATCTTATATTTATGTGTCAAGCAGGGCATGCTTGCAGAATACAGGTGCTAGTGGACAAGAGAAGACCATCCACCATGAAGCGAAAAATTTAACTACTGGGACTGGGAGAGAAATGGCCTAACGTTGTGGTGCGGGTTAAGGGGACGCAGCAACGCACCGCTCTTGCGAGGACCCGGGTTTGATGCACCAGCTAGCCCGCACATGGCAGGACTAAGAACGCTACTGTCAACTCTCCACATTAGCACAGGAGAAGACTCAGTTCCAGGGAGAATCTGAGACCGCTCTGTGTCTGACCTCCGCGGCATTTGGCAACGACACGGGCGTGTACGAAGACCTGCAGCATGCAGACAGTACATTAAGGAAAATTACCGATAAAATTAATAATAAAAAAAATTAAAGGAAGAAAAAGAAAATTTCAACTCTGAAGGGAGTGTGCAAGATTTTTTGTCTTCTCCGGAACCATCTTCAAGAACACTTCAGGGACCGACCCAGCAAAGGATTCCTCTTCATTTCAACCCAGAAAGTTGAAGTCCAGGCGCTAAGAAGTACTTTCAAAGAGAGTGATTGTGTGTTGGCCCAGTGTCCCCAGAGAGAATTCCGCCAGGCAGAATCCCATGGCAGCTTAAAACAATTGACTCCACTAGAATCTCCCTTGTGTAGTGGGCTCTGCCCCCTCTCGCTGTATATTCAAAAGTCAGATTAGGATTCTCTTCTGGGTAGGGACGTCTTTGTATCCCAGAAGTTGCACACATAGCACACAAATTCAAAAAGAAGGGGGGATGACTGTCCTGAATACTTGTGTTGAGCATTTGGAGTCCTTAAAATGAACTCTTTGTTCTATCTCGTAAATTTCACTAGACAGCATTTTTTTTATTTTCTTGTTTTTTTTTAATTAATTTAATTTTATTTTATTTTTTGTTTGTGTAAGTTCGATGTCGTGGTCTGCATGCAGGTTTGTGCACCCGTGTCGTGCAATGCCGCGGAGGTCAGAAGAGGGTCTCGGATTCCCCTGGAACTGGAGTTCTCCTGGAATTGGAGTTACAGACGGTTCTCAGCCGCCATGTGGGTGCTGGGGATCGAACCCGGGTCTTCTGCAAGAGCAGTCGGTGCTCTTGACCGCTAGGCTATCTCTCCAGCCCTGAAATTCACCAGCTTTTAGCAGGACAAACAAATGACCGTGTATATTACTTACTTTTTTTCTGCTGCTGTGACAAAACACCACGGCCAAGGGAATTATAGAAGGAGTTTATTGGGCTTATGGTTCCAGAGACTGAGTCAATCATGGCAGGAGGTTTGGTGGCCAATGAGCTAAGAAGGCACAGGAAGCAGAGAGAGCCAGACTGAAAATGGGTATCTCTATATACTCTCAGAGCCTGACCCCAGTGACATGTTCCTCCAGCATGGCCACATCTCCTAAACAGTGCCACCAAATGGAGAACAAGTGTTCAAATACTTGGAGCCTATGGGGAACATTCATTTAAACCATCATACTATGCATAGATGCAGGTGGTCAGGGTGGGAGTTAACAGTGAGCTCTCTCTCCTGACTCTGGGGTTGAGTTTGGAAGAATAAGGGTGTCTAAAGGAACTGGACAGTAGGCAAACAATACCAATTCTTTAAAGTGAGCATAGTGTCCATGCTCTACCACTAAGAAAAATAATGCAAAATAGCAACAAGCCACATCTACATTAAATAATTCAGAGTCTGGATTCCACCAATGTTCCTTGTTTCTCCAGCCCCACACTTCTCCAGTGTCTAATATAATCAGGTAGCAAATATACTAGGCACTCAAAATACATATAAGTCAGCCCTCTGAAAATGAGTCCCTTCTTTTGATTTTCTACTTCTTGGTCAGTAATCTAGGGACAACTTTTTTTTTTTAATGGGTTTCTTTGGAAGATTCAACAATACACCATATTTATACAATGTGTAAAATGTATACACTTTATGCTAGTAAAATTTCAGTTTGCCAGTGTGGTAACAGATAAAAAAAGTCATCCTATGATGAGTTAATCTCAAACAGTGCTTAGGAAGAAAGATAAAAAAATGAGAGAGAGAGAGAGAGAGAGAGAGAGAGAGAGAGAGAGAGAGAGAGAGAGAGAAAGACAGAAAGTAGGAGCTCACGATAGTGACTCCTTTTAAGGTTAGCTGAAGTAATTCATCAGGACTAATTTTTCTTTTTACAATGAACTACTCCTTGCCTCCTCACTTTCAAAAACACAGGGAGGTTGGCAGGGAGAAGCCAGAAGAGGGCCAGCCAGGGTTCCCGCTGCTTCTACAGTTTCAGTGCACGGCGCAGACACATATTTCATCCCAACTTCCTCTGTGGTCCTTTTACTATTAAAGTCTTCACTGTTCCAGGGTTGTACTTGGAAGAGTTGGAACTTTCCCTTTGGTGGAGAAAAAGAAGTCCTCCGGAGAGTCAATGCAACCCACGAATTCCCTTGAGACTGGCACTTGTCCATGCCGGTGCATTCCAGATACCCCAAATAATATCTTCCCTGGATTCCATGGCTGATATTTTACTCTCCCATCGTGCTGTTTGGTATCAGATGGGCTGATTTGGAAAGTCATCAGGCGACTTAACTGTCCTGTGTGCTAGCGTCTCCAGGGAGCAGAGTGTGCAAAATAAACAGTTTCTGAAAAGCATAAAGAATTAGCTTAGTGAAAATCCCGGGTTATTTGTTCGGCAATTGACACACAACTGACCTTAAACGCTTAGTTGTTTAAGGATGTTTGGAGCCAGGATGAATGAATCTTCGGGTGTGTGTGTGTGGGGGGGGGCTTTCTTCCACTGCTGTGCAAATATTAGTCGTTCTGGAAGTGGTAAAGTAATACAAATCCAGCCTGAACTGCGAGAAATGGGGGTTAAAAATGAAGACCCTGGGGTTGTCCCCTCAGTCGGTTTCTGGAAGCCTGGGCTGCTGCCCTGGACCCTGGAGGTTCCAGCTTAGAGAAGCCGCAGGCGCTAGGACCTGGGTGGCGCCTGGCTGAGGCCACGCTGGGGAGGGCGGGGGAAGGAGAGGAGGAGGGGGTGTGGGGAGGAGGGGTGCCGGGTGGGGGAGTCATTTATGCGGAGCGGGCTCCGCTACCGCTGCCACTCGCACTCCCCGCGCTCTGCTCCAAGCCGGAGGAGGCGGCGCAGCCAGCGGACTAGCGAGCGTCTGAGCCCGGGCCAGCAGAGGGGGCTCCCGGCCGCTGCCTGCACCGCGCGCCTGGGGCCGAGAGAAGCGGAGCCCGCCCGGGAGTCCGCGAGCCCGGCCGGCGAGACCTGGCAGCCGGGGCGCCCGTCCCACTCCGCCGCCCCCTGCGCCGGCCGCGCGCTTGCCCGCCGCCCCGCCGGCCCCGAGCCGGAGCCCCAGCCCCAGCCCCGCTCCGCCGCCCAGGCATGGTCTAGGAGCCGGCCAGGGCTTCGCTCGCTCCCCGCCCGGGCTCTCCGCCGCTCCGCTCCCCGCTTCCCGCCGGCCGCTCGGGGCTGCGCGCCCGGCCCAGGCCGGAGAAGTTAGTTGTGCGCGCCGCTGAGCGCGCGGTGCCTGCGGGCGGCGAGGCGCCGGGACCATGCGCTGGGGCTGGGGGAGCCGCGGCCGCCCGGGACCGCGGGACCTGCTGTGCTTGCTGGCCCTGCTCGCCGGCTGCCTGCTCCCCGTGTGCCGGACGCGCGTCTACACCAACCACTGGGCAGTGAAGATCGCCGGCGGCTTCGCGGAGGCCGACCGCATAGCCAACAAGTACGGATTCCTCAACATCGGACAGGTAATGCACCGCGGGCTGGCCGGACTCTGCACCCCGAAACTGTCCGGGGCGCCTGTCCTCCCTCCTCCCCTCCCCCTCTTCCAGATGTGCGCTTGCAGCTGCCGCCCTAACTCCAGGGCTGGGCTCTCGGCGGGCTCTCCTACCCAGCACACTCGGGTGCCGAAGTGGCTAGGATTTGGGTTTTGTTTTTAGCAGTGCGGGACAGGTAGGGTCTCTGGAAAATCCGCAGCGCCCCTGCACTGTCTCAGACTCTGGCCTGGAAAGTGGGAACACCAATAGCTTGAGATGACCCTGCGGGTGGCCGTGGCGGGGACGGCTGAGCAGGTTAGGGGCGAGAACGCTCCTGGCCCCGACGGGGAAGGAAAAGCCTGGATTTGACCTCTTGGGGGACCGAAGCGCTGGGCGCTGGAGAGACCGGAGCGCGAGGACTGGAGTGGGAGGGGAGGAGAGAAGAGGGCGGGCAGAGGGGCGGGACGAAGCACCGATTTAGGGGACACTCCACCGCTTCCTTGCCTGGGCTGGATTGAGTATGGGCTCTTGGGGCGGGGTGGAAGGGATGGGGAGACCCCCAAACCGCAGATCAGACTCAGCTCCAGGACCTCGGAGCGTGCCGGTAGCCTGTTTCGGCCGGATGGGATGGGATTTGAGTGACCTGCAGGAATTTTTTTGTTGAAGTGATGTGTTTTCGGTGGATTTGTTAAGCTGGAGAAAAAAAAAATGCCAATATACTGAGGTGATAGTATCAGAAGGTTGACAGCATCACCGATTTGGAGATATTAGGGGCTGAGTGGCCGACTTCGTCCTCTTCCCCAAATCCCTAGTAGAAAGGGGCTAGAGAGGGCTCTGTAGGTGGGTCTCCTAAGAACCTCACAACTTTGGGACTGTCGGGACAAGGGTCCCTGCTGCAGCTCTGACTATGCTAGACTCGAGGGTGACCATGGAAGGAGCGCCCACCAGCTTTGGGGACTGCTCCCTGCCCCAAGCCTGCAGCTCCTCTCCCCAGACCAAGGGGCCAGCTGGTGGTGCCTTTCTTTGCCACTGGAACAAGAGGGCACAGCCGGTTTCTGAGACCTTTTGCCTCCACACTGAGGTTGGAAGGGAAGCCTCCACCACGCCCTGGCCACCAGGAGATTGCCACCCCAGGCGGAGCTGCTGAGAGGATTGGGAGGGCAGGCAGTTTTGCCCTTTACCCTCCCAGAGGGAGGGCATTTTCCAGAGATGCCAGTCGGGTGGAGGATGACTGAAACCCAGACAAGGGGCAGGTTTTGTGTCTTGTCTCATCCCTTCTACAGCCTCCTAAAATAAGTTAGGGCATCCAGCCTGATTTTGTTGCCCGAGTGCCTGTCCTCTTCAGACGGGTTGCCCATTGGGTTTCTACTGACTGCTCTTTCTGGGCAAGAAACATGAGTCCATTCAGCGTTTTTTTTTTAATTTAATTTAATTTAATTTAATTTTTTTTTAACCAAAGCTCGAAGTCGATCACTGAATATCCTTCAGCAGTACAAGTAGGAAGGCTACCAGACACCACGAGTGGAGCGTCTCCCTCTTTTCAGAGACATCTCCAGTTCATCTTACATTGAGCATTTTTGGAAGTTAAGTTCTCAAAAACACACTTCTTTAATTAAAATAAAGACAACAGCCTTGTTTGGAGCATATTATACACATACACATACACACACACACACACACACACACACACGCGCGCGCGCGCGCGCGCGCTCACAGAAGATGAAGAAACTGGGATTGGGAGACATTAAATCTGGCAGAATCACCCAGCCGAATGCATGCAAAGCTGTGATTGAAGATTAAAACTTAAGAGTCTGCTTTGGGTCTTGCCTTTAATGAATCCTTGTACCTAGTGTGGGGAAAGAGCAAGTGAATGAGTCCCCATTTGCCTGAATTCTTAATTGGGTGGCCAGTAGACTGGAAGCAAATATCCAGCCACAATTCCCAGATATTTAGTTTAGACAAACCTGGACTTACACCAGGGCAATGGCAGAGACCTCAGGGTGTCGGTGTCCTGAACTCAAAATGGAACTTAAATACTGCAGAATCCAGTAGTCTCCAGTGAGAGGAGAGAATTCTCACCCCATCCACTTTTGAACAAGTGAACATTTCAGCATCCTATACTTTACAAAGGCCTTTCTAATGAAGATCCACAGCTTTTTATGTCAAAAGTAATATTAAGAAAGTTTACATACAGATAGCACCAAATACTGTTTACTGTGCTTTTTACAACCCCATTGAGGAAATACAGTACTCACACAGGTTACAGAGGACCCCTGAATTGATGCCAGATCTGCTGTTGTACAGTATAAAACATTAATCCTAGCACTTGGGAGGCAGAGGCACGCGGATCTCTGTGAGTTTGAGGCCAGCCTGGTCTACAGAGTGAGTTCCAGGACAGCCAGAGCTACAGGGAGACCCTGTCTCAAAAAAAAAAAAAAACCCCCCCCCCCCAAAAGAAAAAAAAAAAACATTTCCCTGTAGATCAAAGGAGCCTGTGGTGAGTCTTTGGGGGCAGTGAGTGGAGTTCATGCGTGCAGGATCATTGCACTGTAAGGGCTGACAGACTGGATTTCATCCTTTACTACACTGACCTTTTAACACTTTTGATATCCTTTTGTTATTCTTACTTTCCAGCAATAAATCAGCTGTGGTTCAGCCTAGGGCAGTAACTAATTTGCAAATGATTCTGGAACGTCTTCTTATTTTTACCCAGTTGGGCTTGGGGGCTGTGGTGTCCTCATCAATTGTGTCCCAAATTGGAACTGAAACTTGTTACTATTTCTGAAGACATTGGCAATCCTGATAGTTATATGTATAGATTTCAGTAGCATATTCCAGGTGAATGAGGTAGTGTGTCTTCACAGTAAAGCTCTGATGTTGACTGTCTACTTAGAATGTCAGTGTAATGTTTTCTGTAGAATCTTAGCATTTAAAAATCATCAGAATTAAAATTCCAGACCTGGAGATTTCTACCAGAAAAAAAAAGTAAAATCTCTTCTGTTCAGGAAAGATAGGACCATTGAGAGTAACAGGAGAAACACACGAACAAGCAAACAGGGCACGCTTGACTTCTAGAAGAGACAGTAATGAGGGCTGTCTTCCCTCTGGTTATGGAGATAGCATTATGCTTTCTTAGGCTTTCATAAAATACTTACATCTTATGAATGGTCTTTGATTTGAAATTCTGAAGTGATGCCTAATCACAGTCATTGTTACTATGTCAGCATATGTCTGATTTTGCTTGATATGAATGCCAGCTATGGAATGCCCAGCATGTCTTCTCCTGGGGCAGGCTTATCTTGGAGCCCCTGGACTATCAGTACTGCTGGATCCTACCACATATTGTGAATTGTAGGTACATTAAATCTATACAAAGAGATATTTGAATATTTTGCTTACTATTTTTATTTTATGTTTATGAGTGTGTTACCTGCATGCATGTTGGTGCACTTGTGTTGTATAATGCCTATGGAAGTCAGAAGAGGGCATTGGATCCCCTGGGAGTGGAGTAATGGCCGGTTGTTAGCTACCATGTGGGTGGTGGGAATTGAAGCCCAGTCTTCTGTAAGAGCCGTCTCTCCAGCCCCATAAAGAGATATTTGAATCCAGGGAGAAAATCTCTTGTGAATAGATGGTTCATGATGTATTTGTTCTGTGAATTTCCCATAGTCCTTGATTCCAATCCTGAGATTACCAATAGTAGTCCTTCCCTTCACCACCATGTGTTACCTTGAATAAGATTCCATAAGGATGTAAAACTGAGAAGCCGTACTGGGGAAATGTTTTGCTTGAAGCTTCCCTGAACAGCTTGTGGACTTAGAAACTGCAGAGGCCACTAGCAAAGCTCTTCTCAAAGTGGGAAAGTCACTGAACTTAATGATGCCTCTGTTCCGTCATCTGTACAGTGATAAATCTCAAGATAATAGAGCGAGTTAACTATGCATTGCTCAGCACATGGGCCCGCAGTAAAAGGTTTATTGAATTTGAATTAGAGGAGAAGGATTGAAATAAATGAGATCTAAACTTTATTTAGGTATGAGGAAAGAAAGACATTTTTAAAATGGATGATAGAAAATGTAGAGATCCGGAAAGTTAATTTTTCATGGCTAAGGTATGTGAGAACTCTACATAGGGAGAGTGATTTTTCTATTTCAATTTAACAATTTCAGGCATTTTAAAATAGTTTCATGTTGGGTTTAAACCATGATGGCTGATTTCCCAGGATACTACTTTTTCCCCTTGTTTATCTTTCTTGTGGCACCTTAAATCTAGGATAACCTTGCTGGAGATGGAAGGAGGAGAAGAGTATCTGAAGAAAGAGGGCTCGGGATGTCATTCATGTAGCATGTACAAAGACCTGGGTTCAGTCCCTAGCGTCACATAAATAAATTAGGCATGGTGGTGCATAGATCTGAAGGTCAAAAGCTATATAGTGAATTTTGGACTAGCCTAGGCTATATGACATGCTCTAAAAATGGAAAGATCTGAAAAATATTCTATTAAAAAAGCATTTTACCTTAGCCTATTGTGTTCAATCATAATTCAATTTATTTTTTAATTTTGAATGTCATTTATATGAATAAAATCAGAAGAATTTTATAGGTAAATAGGACAGATCTTGAGCAGGAAGTACTTTGTTCAAAGATGCCCTGAAGTCGCCTGCTTTGAATAATTTTGACCTGTGAATAACAGGATCTCCAAGTGCTGAGGACTGCTGGGAAGTGAGTTCATCATAACATGAAATGGGCTGTGGTGGCTTGTCTATGGGTTGGAGAGAGCTGTGGACTCTGCTCTTTTAGTAAGTAGGTATTTTGAAAGCAGGAGAGTAAATGGATGTTTAATCCCAGGTTGATTCTCCACGTGATACATCTGGCTTTGCACAGGACAGGTCTTCACACCCAAGAACCTCAGCCCTGACCTTGGTTGGCTGATCTCACATGTGTGGTTCTTATGATGAAACGGTTAGAGGGAGAATAGGTGAACCTTGACTGGAAAAAGCCATCAGGGGGCTTGGCCTGATGATGAGGGAATTATGTTGTAATAACCTCATAGACAAGGAATGGCTTATATGTGGGTCTTGGGACCTTACTGTTGGAAATTAAAAACCACATTTTCACGAGTTCCAAACAGATGAATTTGCCTTATCATTGTCTTTCATGGGCTTTTAGCCAGAGGTTTTAACTTTAAAGGTCAGCCAGAGAAGCAGAATAGTACATTGGGAAAATGTCCAGACAGAGGTACTTCTGACCCAGAAATATCCCCTGCGGTAGGAGGGCTATTTGTGTTGTTGGTTCCAGTTTGGTGAAGTGGTGTCTGGATTTTTCCCAATGCTGAAGTATCGCCAGGTATTGTTATACCTGGGACCATGTTACTCAGCTAATTTGTTTGCATTCAATACCAAAGAAGCTGACTTTTGGCTTCCTGCATAGTAGAAATGAATGCTTATGGCCATATATGCATGCACACTTGCACAAGTTTATATATTTGTCCATGTAATTATTTTTAATTCTTTTAAATTTGATTTTTATTGAATTTTTGTGATTTCATACAATGCAGTTTGATCATATTTGGACCTTCCTCTATTTGTACTCTTCTGATAGCCCTCCCCAACCAGGTTTCATGTACTCTGTCATATATAGTAAGGCCTATTGAGTCATATTTGTGTCCCCAAATGTCCTTAAGTGTGTGTGCTCCCATCCACTGGAACCAACTCTCCCCCTCTCACAGCAGTATTGGTTGCCAGTAGTTCCTCAGCTTCTTCTCCACTTTCCCACTTCTGTGCTGAGATTTTTTTCTGGCTTGAGCTTGCATGGGCCTTGTGCATGCTGTCACTTTTGCTGTGAATTCATGAGTAACTGCCCAGCTGTCTTGAAAACTGTTTCTTTGTGGTCATCTACCACCTCTGGTTCTTGTTTCATTACAGATTTGTCATTTAGAGCTGGGTACCTCAAATACACTTATTCTTGTAGATCTGGCTGGCCTGGAACTCCCATGTAGATCAGGCTGTCCTCAAACTCACAGAGATCTGCCTGCCTCTGTCTTCCTGGTGGTGGGAATAAAGGCATGTGCCACCATGCCCAGTCTGTTCCTTATTTTTAAAATAGAGCATCATAATATTTGTTCAGTTCCCTTCAGTGGGTTGCTGTTAAAATCTGGTGTCCTGGACCTGGAGAGCTATCTTAATAGCTTGCTGTTCTTGCAGAGGACCCTGGTTTGCAGCTCCTGCATGGCAACTAACAATATAGCTACAATTCCTGGGGATCCAGTACCCTCCGCTAACTTCCATAGACATTACATGGCATGGGTGCATTATATACATGCAAGCACAACACTCATACATTAACTAACTAGCTACCTAGCTACCTAGCTAGCTAACTAACGAATTAATGCATATTAAAACCAAGTATCCTAATATTGAAGATAACGTGGCTACAATATCACAGAGAGTATTGTATGCCCAGTAATGATGGCAGAGTGACAAGAGCTGCTCAAAGGAAAGTCAGTGAATGCTGTAGCCCCTGGGGCCTTCTCTGTGGAATGGTTTTGGGTTTCCATATTCTGTGATTACCTTTGAGGATGATGGGGCACAAAAATGGAGTCAGTATTGTACCTGATTCTCTGAGAGTGAGGGGTGACTGTGCTTTCACCCAAGGGCTGGGTGCAAGTGTAGTATTGGGGCAACTGATCTGCCAACTAAGGCTTCCTGTGGCATAGTTAGACAGGCTTGGTGCTTACATGGTACTTACAATGTGGAGATCGCATGGTTTTTAATTTAAATAATCAGAATACCACCTCTTTACTTTGACCTCAATGTGAATGTACAGAGAGTAGTGTCAAGTAAGCCTGAAGCATTGAAGGCCCAGAAGGGATGCAGAAGGGACTCCTTAAGGTACAAGTTCCAGAACTCAACTGATGTCCCTTAAACTTGAACAAACAAGCAGATGAGGACATAGGGAATTTGTTGGTTGAAAAAGACACATATATATATATTCATTCCTCTCAGTAGCTGGTGAGCTCCCTGAATCTGTTCAGTTTTGTCAGCATGTAGAACAGCATGAGACATAGTGGGTATGATAGACTAGAGGTACAAAGGGGGCTAAGTTTGGGAAGGGAGCCCTCAGGAATGAGAGGTGAATAGAGAATCTGAGGTGTTCATGTTGTAGTGGAAAAGAAGTAATGTGTAGAATAGCCATGATCTTATCGGTCATTGAACAAGTGAAGGCCACTGCAGAGAAGTAAGGACTGGGCAAAAGTAATTTTTGGATGTTCCAGTGTTTCAGGTATTTTGAAGATCTGATAAAAATCAAAGATAAGCCAATATAAAACAGAATTCTGAATAGCAACAAGGTTATTTACTGCTTGTACATGTTGTCTAGTGAGTATTGATTAAGCAATTAGTAAAAAAGCTTACCATTGACTGAATGATTTTTGAATAATTTTGTTATTCATACCATTTATTTAGAATTTGCCCAGAAAAGGCAAAAAGAGAATCTGTAGGAAACTATGGAGCAATAGTGCCCAAAGTTAAGAAATCTATTTTGAAATGATTGAACAGGGCCCACATGAAGAGTCAAAGGAATAGTGTGGGTGTATGGACTATAAATTCAATTAAATTAAACAATTAAAATGGAGGACTGTGCTGGGCATGGTGATGCACAGCTTTAATCCCAGCACTCAGGAGGCAGAGGCAATAGGATCTCTGTGAGTTCAAGGCCAGCCTGGTCTACATAGCAAATTCCAAGCCAGCCTGGGCTACAGGGAGACCTTGTCTCCAACCCCCTCCTCCCCAAAAAAAGAGGTGAATTTAAATGGAAGGCTAATTTGATAAACCAAAGACTGGAGCCATTTCAGAGGGGTTTTGTTACTGTTTTTTGTTTGTTTGAGACAGGCTTTTTCTAGCCCTGGGTAGCCTGGAACTCTCAGTAATTCTCCTGCTTCCCCTCTCCAGTAATGGGCTTATAACCATGAACCACTATACCCCATCCCAGAGGGATTTCATAAGCTGCTTCCTATAGCAGTTCTGCTTCATGATGAGGGGCAAGGTGTGGCACAGGTGGGAGGCCAAACAGAGAACAGAGGAGGGCTGTGGGTGGGTTGGAAAGAGTCAAGAAACTGAAGCTGAGTTACAGGACCTGGTTACCAGCATGGATAACAGGAGGACTGGAGTAATTTGTGCTTGTGCAGATAAACATGAAGTTCACGTCACATTTCAATTCTCCTTGGATAAATGTAGGCATTATCTCTGCTTTATACTACTGTGTGCTATTATTTGCACTGCAGGTCCTGTGTCAACTTAAGGGATAAAGACAGACGCATAGGTGATTGCTTTCCACTCTCAAATGCATTTTTTTATTTGACTTAAAAACTGAAGATTACATTGAATTCTGAAAATGGAAGAAACAGTGTACACAGAGAATGTGAAACCAAAAATAACACAAAGGGTTGAGTTTTCTTTTTCTTTTGGAGGAGACATGAACAAAGGTCTGTTTACCCCTGATAGGGTACCCATGACTAAGTCTAGCTTATTTAACCAATAAGTTTATTGGAATTACTGACAGAAGAATGAATGAGGGGTCACTTGCAAGATGGAGGATGATTTAAAGGCAGATGTATAACTTAAAAGCCCCATGGTAGCTTGCGAGATCACTCAAGCATGCTGCATCCCTGAATCTTGTACAACTTGAAGAAGTTGTACCCAGTACAACTTGAAGACAGCTCTACTGAGTAGTCCCTTCTTCCCAGCAATTACTGCTTTTCTAACTTTAGGGATAGGCCTTGTGAAGGTTTTTACCTGGTAAGTTTCTGAACCTTATATAATTTTCATTAGCTTCCTGGATCATAGGCTTCTCCTCTCTTCAGGGAAGAAGGCAACAGCTATATGTTTGGTTTGGGGAGATAGGGTCTCACTCTCTAGCTAGGATTGCCTCAGACTCATAGTGACCCTCCTGTGTCAAACTGCCAGATGCTGGGATTATGTGTGTGCCACCACACCTGGCTTCAAGGATATTTTTAAATTGTATGTACTATGTCACATTTTAGTTTACTTCCAACTTAAATTAGGTCATCACATAGTCTGCTTTTCATCTCTGAATTATGATAGATGATTATAATTTATTCACATATTACATATCTGCCATATATATATATATATACACACACGTATATATTATGTACCATAGTAAAGCTGAGTTCAGAACATGTTTTATGTATTAGTATCCTAAATTTTACTGCTTATAGAATATGGATTTTAAAATTATTTATAGAGTGTTATTTTTATAATATGTAACTTTTTTTCCCATGTCAGATGGGTAATGTGTTGATATCAAAGCATGGTTTAAGGGAGGCATATCATACAGCAGTGTGAACAACCACCCAGTCATGCTTATGAGCTGAAAAAGGATCTATAATATATAACATCTTAAGATTGCTCTATACAATAGGTTAATCTTGTTTGCATTTGTATGTTAATCTGTATGTTAATTTAGAATTAACACCACAAAGGAAGCATTAAGTTCCTATTAAATTTTTGTGTTCATTATCTGAGCAGTTAATTCTCTCCTGGGAAAATTACATTTTGGGATACCCTGCTGGCATTGAAAACTCAGATTTATTAAAAGCAATTCTTTTCTTGATGGTTTTTCCCAGTGTTCCAGTATGCCAGTCCTCTCTCTCTCTCTCTCTCTCTCTCTCTCTCTCTCTCTCTCTCTCTCCTCTTTCTGTTGGGGGTGATGGCAACCATCAGTTTCAAAGTTCTAAGGGAAAACTAAATTGTAGGGCTTTTTTATTTTGTTATAAGTGTTATTTGCATGAAGTGGTATTTTTCTCTACTGAAGAGCTCTTACAGCTGTGAAAATACACCATTCTCTCTATTGATGTTCCCACGCTTAAGTCTTGTTTTTCTCTGGTTGAAGTTTCTCAACTAAAATTCAGCTCACTAGTCAGAATAGAGTACAGGGAGGTGGAGAAGATCCGTGGCCTTTAACATTGTAGGCAAATATCCATAACTGCAAAGTTAGGATACTTCTTACTTGTGCTGGTGTTGCAGGAGGCTTTGGACAGCCCCACTTTGGGTCCCCTTTTGGTTTTAATATTATTAATAAGGAATTTGAAAATGGACCCAGTAGGAAGCTGGAGGACAGTTTTATTAGAGTCGGGGAGAAATCAGGGCAGGTAGCTGCTGGGGGAGGAATATGGGGAGGAGGAAAGAGAAAGCCATGCATTTTGAGTTAGGCTGGTATGTACTGTAATGTTCATCACCGGAGGCCAGTCAGCAAGAAGCCATGGGAGAGCAAGCTGCTGAATAGTGGAAGGCTGGTAGCTTCAGACAAAGAGTGAGACAGTCAGAAGTGCCAGAAAATACGTGTTTAGGCTTTGGCCAGTGCTTGAAAGAGACAGAAAAAAATAAAAAGAACATTACCCTTTTTTGAGTTAGATCTCAGAAAAGCAGCCAGACTCGAGAGAGCTGCACAACCATGCTTCAGGTCTGTGTGACTGCACTGGGGATGGGTTTCTGAGAAGGAAAAGAAAAATAAGTTATCTTATTAAAAGGATCAGTATTCCTTCTCTCTCTTTATCATGGCTCTAGGTAAATCAGCCTTCCTGAGGGGTGGCATCTTGACCAGGTGGTTGACATGCCCAACTAGGTTAACTCATAAGGGAGGAGATGAAAGTTTGTAATGTTCTAATCTTTGGAGCAGAACCGAGTGAGTGTCATGCCTCCAGGGCCAGAAGTCGATTTTATTCTTAAGACCAGGAGGAAATGGCTTTTCCTTAATGGGCCTCAATAGAGCCCTGATAATTTCAGGAGCCTAAAATATTTTAGGAGATGGCCTGAAATTTGGGAATAGATACAACCCATTTCTACAACAAAAATCCAGAGATCATTTCCAGAGCTGTTCACCCTTCTACATCCTGCCCTATCATGTATTCGTGAGTTGGTCTTGGGTTCTTTATGATAAAGAATTATATTCATTGAATCATTTCAAAATAGTTACCGAAGGACACTATGATGAAAGTAGAAAAGAATGCACAGAATGGGGGAAATATTTGCAAACTATCTGATAATAATCTTCCACTCAATAATCAAAAGACAAGTTGCTCAGTTAAAAAATGCGTGCAACATAATTCCTTTAAATTTTCCTACAAGTAAAAGAAAGTGTTACAATGTGATATTGTATAACTCAGAAAAAGAAAGTTCAAAAAAAGAAAACAGTCACAAATATGGTAGGTATTAGTCCCAATAAATCAATACATCCATACTAACTTTATATGTTTATATATATATATATATATATATATATATATATTAGTTTCATACTAAAAATTTGATTTGAATATTTAGCATTTAATTTTTTAATTAATTATTTATGTGTTTGAATGTTTTTTCTTCCATGTAAGTAAGTGCACCAAGTACATGCAATGTCAGTGGTGGCCAGAAGAGCTTGTTGAAAACTATGGAACTGCAGTATCATGTGGTTGTTAGTTGCCATGAAGGAGCTGGGAACTGAATCCAGGTGCTCTGGCATAACTGGAAGCTTTTTTTTTTTTTTTTTGGTCTTTTCAAGACAGGGTCTCCCTGTAGCTCCAGCTGTCCTGGAACTCACTCTGTAGACCAGGCTGGCCTTGAACTCACAAAGATCCACCTGCCTCTGCCTCCCAAGTGCTAGGATTAAAGGTGCGCGTCACCACGCCTGGAAGCATTTTTAACTGCTGATCCGTCTCTCTAACCCCATGCTTACATTTAAGAGAATAAAAGATTAGTGCTATCTACCATGTTATGTCAGGCAACTGAGTTCTTTCTTGATGGCTCTAGCCTCTGTTTCCAGAGATTGTGTTCCAGGGGCTTTCCTCAGTGCCCTGAGCAAATTTCTCCTGCATCTTTTGCTTCATCCATGTAAAGTTGACACTGAGTTGATTGTGATATAATAAAAATAAGAGGAACTGGAAAAAAAATGTGTGCAACAGATCTTAGCACTTTCCAGAGATGGGTACTCATGAGGATGGCGATGATGATGATGATGATGATGATGATTATGATGGGTACTCATGAGGATGGCGATGATGGTGATGATGATGATGATGGTGGTGGTGGTGATGATGATTAATAAATGATCACAATTGTAGCCTGGGATATGAGGAGGCCACAGCCCTCACCCATTGCTGCTGGGAGTATATATTGTGACCACAATGTAAAACAGTCCAGCAGTTCATTGAAAGGTGAAATGTAAGGCTATTTATGACCCATGTAGTTCCATTCCTATACATATAGGCAAGAGAAGTGAAATAATTTGTCCATGCAAAGACTTAGAGACAGATGTTTGTGTCAGTATATTCATAGTAATTACAAAGTAGAAGTAACCAGTGAATAAACAAAATATGGTATATCCATGTGATAGAATGTTATTCTCTACTAGCAATGAAGTATTGATACTATAAAGTGGAGGAACTTTGAAAATGGTATGCTGCCGGGTGTGGTGGCACATGCCTTTTAATCCTAGCACTTGGGAGGCAGAGGCAGGTGGATGGATCTCTCTGAGATCTAGGGCAGTCTGGTCTCCATAGTAAGTTCAAGGCCAGCTGTGGCCACAGGGAGACCCTGTCTCAAAAAGATTAAAAAAAAAAAAGTTAATGCTAAGTGTAAGGAGACAGTCATTTTTTCATACTGTTTATGTAAAAAATGAAGTTTCACAGATAGGTTGAGATAGAAGGGAAGTGTGGTTACCTAAGGCTGGGAGAGACTGCTAAAATATGTATGAAAATTATTTAGGGGGGTGATCACAATGCCTTCAGAGTGATTGCCAAGTCCCTCTCCCTTTTCTCTCATTTTCTTATCTTCTGAGAGAGGGTCACATAGTTCAAACTGACTTCAAACATGCTATGTAGCACAAAGATGGCCCTAAACTCCTGTTCCTCCTCATCTACCTCCCAAGTGCTGGGATTTACAGGCATGTGATATTATGCACAGCTATTATGGTATATTTTTTACAAATCTGGGTAAAAAGAAAACTGGATGGTATACTTTGTACACTGTGGTTCGTATGATAGGTGAATTATACCTATAAGTCTGCTAGGATAACTGGTAAGTGCCTGTTTGTCAGCCATTCTCCTAGGCACAGTCCTGCTGCATTCATCTGTTCATGTAAAGTTTATAGTAGAGTGGGAGGAGGCAAACTAAACCACAGTGACATGAACTTCAAATTGTCAGTTAGTGCTTTAGAAAGCAAAGTATGTTAGCAGACCAAAAAGCGATGGGAAGGAAGCTAATGTCATTGGGACGGCTGGGCAAGGATGCCCATGCAGGAGGTCACAGTAAGCTAGGACCATCGAGTGCATGAAGACACACTCTTGCTCTGTTTTTTATAGATTTCTACCTACTTGCCTGGGAACACCTATGCTGTCACCTCTTTTGCCCCCTAGTAAAGTCGTACTGAGCTTTAGTCTGTATATGCTCCATGTTTTTCTGTTTCTGTGGCAGTATTTCCTGTTGTGATGTTTACTTGACCATTGCTCCTGGAAATTCTGTCTCCTCTAAAACCTCACTTTTTAAAAAAAATCTGCCCTGTCAGTATATAGGTACAATAAAGCTATAGGTTCAATCTGAGTTTTTCAATTCATTCATTCCTATAGGTGTTTCTCTTAGGGAATTTAGTATAGTTGAGTCTTCTTTAGTTTCCCTCTCATGGATGAGTCAGTACTCTATTTTATAGCATGCATCATGGTATGGGACCAGTCATTAAATTGGGTGAATCCTAAAGCATTTAGAGACACATGTTATGCAGGAAAAATAAATATGAACACTAGAGAAAATTTATAAAAATTTCTACAATTCAATCAATAAGGAAGACTAGTCAACGCATAGTGTATTTTCCTAAAAAGGTGGAGTCAAAAGCAGTGATACAGGTCTCTAAAATACAGCCTTCCTGGGAAATAGCCCAATACTATAACTTACTGTTTCCAGCCTTGGCTTCGTCCTCAGGACCATTCTTTCCCACTTTGACTTTCATGAACATTGACTGTATGACAGTCATAGTACTCCATATGACAGCATCTCTTGTGAAAGCTAAGGCCCACTTCATCTGGGAACGGGCTGCTCCTCCATGGATCTCAGTGAGCCCATAGGAGCTGTTGGCTGTGGAAATTGCCCTGTGGAAGCCTAGAGCCTGGCCTGCGCATGCGAGAATGAGTCAGGAGTGAGAAAAGTTCCAGGTCACAGACAGATCTGACCATTTGTGTGGAAACATTAGAATGGCAAAAAGAAGTAGATTCAGTGCACTTGAAGAGGCCTGGAGCTCCATGTAAAATAAGCAGTGAGGTCATGGGATGGCCATAGACTGGTGGCAAGGTCAAACTGGATTGGCCAATTTGAAGGGCTCAAACTCTGAAGTCAAATTTGTAGGAGAGGATTGGATTGCAGACTCCAGAACAAACAGACATAAATTAGCCCTGCAGCTAGGTCCATAAAAAGTGGCTTCTGAAATATCCTGGGAGATAGGAAACAAACTCAGAACAAATAGAACAAACATTCATTGGGAGTTAACTGTCTTTAATTACAGAAAGAACATTCTTCTGCTTGAATGACATGGCCAGAAGCCAATCTTTCAACAGAGATGGGTCTGCCTCTCTGACCTACTCAGTTCTATCAGATCCAGTCCTCAAGTGACCAGGCCTCCAGGCTCAGGCAAATGGAAGGAAAGCTGAGTTATTTTCTGGATCCGATGAGAGATGGGAAAGCTGAATTTTCTCACTGGATATATGATTGAAGAGAACTCTTTGCTCCTGACTTTGCGGGGGGAGGGGGTCTCAGTAGAAAGGCCTTTGTCATTTTGTGTTTAGGTCCTGTCCTGTCCCACTGTTCTCCTCTCTGGTCAGAAAGACTTGGCTGCTTCTTCCTTGCTTCCTCTTCTTCCTCCAGTATTCAGAGCTTCATACGCCCCAGGCATCTGCCCTTCTTTGCACATGGACTGCCAGGTCCCACTTTGCCTCCTCCATTCTTACCATTCTTGTCTGAGCACCATCATGGTCTGATCTTGCCCATCGACAAGTGTCACTTTCATAAGTGAAATTATCTGTGGCTAAAACTTCTAGTGTTTAAGGTGATATTAAATCTTGCATGCTTCTTTTTATTGATAATTGAACTTATTATGCATGAAATTTATTTTTCTCATTTTTTTCTTTGTATTTATCTATCCTTTTTTCCCTGTAAAGGTAGTAATTTCCTGGCTCGTGCGTGTGTATGTGTGTGTGTGTGTGTGTGTGTGTGTGTGTGTGTGCATGTGTGTGTGTGTAGTACTGTGCATTGTACTCACAGCAAGCGTATTACCTCTGAGCTATACCAGTCGTTTTGTTTCTTTTTTTTTTTTTTGAGACAGGGTCTCATTGTGTAGGTCTGGCTAGCCTGGAACTCAGAGAAATCTGCCTGCCTCCGCCTCTGCCTCCTGAATGCTGAGGTTAAAGACATGTGTGACCATGCCTTTTTGTATTTTTTTAAAATTTGAGACAGGGCCTTGCTAAGTAGCACAAGCTGGCCTTGAATTGTATAGCCTAGACAGATCTTGAACTTGAGATCTTCCTTCCTCACCCTCCTGAGTAGCTAGGGTTACTGCCTTTGCTAATAGGCCTGGCCAGTAATCCCTTCAAAGGCAGAATTTCTGTTTGGTTCATTTTCACCTTCAGGTTGGCACCAGGGTGCCTTACAGTTAAAATGTCCTCATAAACTTATTCTGAATTGAATAGATGACTGTAAGGAAAAGAGTCAAGGAATACTCAGACTACTGAAGACATTGCTAATTTCTTGATATTTGGAGTTATGCATGGCCAAGTGACTTCAGGTGGGAAATGAAATGTGAACACAAGTGGCATGTCCCTTCATTAACAGTCAGCAAGAGACTTCTGCCAGTGGTCTTCTGCGTAGGTGATTGCAGAGCTCCACGTGGTGTGTTTCATTAGTCTGGGTTCATAAGGTGGACTCAGGAGCAGCTAGGTACTAGCTAGAGAGAAACCTTGTGGTTTCAGTTTGCTTGGTTTCCTGAGGTCATTTGTTAGTGCAGCGAAACTGTTCGTCAAGGTTGAAACAAAGAGAAAACTATTGACTTTGTCTTTTTTTCAGATTTTTGTTTGTTTTGTTTTGTTTTTTTGAGACAGGGTCTCCCTGTAGCCCCAGCATTCCTGGAACTTGCTATGCAGACCAGGCCAGCCTCAAACTCAAAGAGATCCTCCTGCCTCTGCCTCCCAAGTGCTGGGATTAAAGATGTGCACCACCATGCCTGGCTTTTTTTCAGGTTTTAAAATAATTTTATTTGCATATTAAAAATTGTGCATTCCAATAATTAAAGTCATTTGAACAACAACAACAACAACAACAAAAAAGACACTCTGGTTAAACTGAATTTTACAGCTTAAAGGACACCTTGGACCATCTTGAATTTTACTCTAAATTTCACCACCTCTTACCCAGCTTTTTCCTTCGCCAACATGCAGGTTCTTTTCCTTCCTGGCCAGCCAGACCTGGAGATGGGAGAGGTGGGTGGGCCTTCAACCATTATTGTCAGCAGTTCTTGATTCTTTGATCTGAAAGGGGCAGCACAGTCATTAAACTTGACCCAACCACTTTACATTTTAGGAAGTTAAATAGCAGCTAAATGAAGTAAAATAGGAAGGCAACGCTCGTGCTTATTGGCAGCCAGTGCATGCTTGATTATGATTCACCTTAGTTTTTTTTTTGTTGTTCTTCTTCTTCTTGAAACAGGGTCTCCATATGGCCCTAGACAGCCTGGATCCACAGCCTGGATCTTGATATGTAGATATGTAGACCAGTCTGGCCTTGATCTCACAAGAGATCCACCTGCCTCTTCCTCTGTGCTGGGATTAAAGGCATGCGCCATCAAACCTGGCTCAGTCATTTCTTTTGAAGGTACAGGATTATCTCTTGAATGTCTGACTTCTTCAGTTTAGACATTGAATTTCTCCGTCTGGGCCTTACTGAGTTTGTCAGACATAGTTACATGGAACAGAGTGAGATGTGTGAATGAGAAGTATTGATCAGTGAAGTGGCCATCATCAGGGGTCTTCTCCATAGTCTGTATGCACTGTAGACTGAGATGTGTGATAGAAGAAGACAATGTTGGAAGAAGAACCCTGGTTCAATAGGCAATCCAGAATGGCCCTTACTTTACATTGTGTTCATCGTTCAGCTGGTAAATATTTGTGTTCAAACTAGAAAATTAAGAAAGAGATTTGTTACTTCTTTGCAAATACGTAGACATATGGTTTTATTGTTTAGAGGAGATTCATTCATCTTGGAAAAAGTCCTGAGCACTGTAGATCTCAGTTGCTCTCAGAGTTGCTTGTCTGTCTTTTTATTACAGTGAGATTTGGCCTGTTACTGATTAGTCAAACTGGTCAGAAGTTTCAGGGGTTGTTCCTTCTCTGGAAAGGCAGACATTTAATGTGTTACAGGTTATCTTTTATTTTCCCACCAAATGAAATAATTTATTAATTTTGTATCTTTTATAAATTTAAAAATACTGTATTATTATTTTGACTTTCTGTGTTATGAGTGTTTTGCCTGTGTGTGTGTGTGAGTGCACTGTGTTGTTCAGTGCCCATGAAAGCCGGAGAAGGTGTCAGATCTCCTAGAACTGGAGTTACAAATGAGTGTCAGCCTCCATGTGGGTGCTGAGAATGGAACCCCGTCCTTTACAAGAGCAGCCAGTGCCCTTAACTGCTGAGCCACCTCTTCAGCCTCTTACTTGGTATTTCAAAAGATTGTTCTTACAGTGCCTGCTAAATGGAAGGCTCAGTGAGGCTGGAGGATCATTTGAGCCTAGGAATTCAAGTCCAGTTCAAGTCTGGGCAACACAGTGACACTTCAGTTTCTAAAACAGAAAGATTGTTGAACAGAGGACAGTCTTTCTGCTTGCTCATCGTTCTTGCCCAGAGTGCTTGTCTGTGGTGCTTGCTTGTATCTTCTTGAGGGTCTTAATGGTACTTTTAGGGCTGTGGCACCCAGTGCTGCGGAGCCCATTCAGTTCACTGTCTTTCCAGTGCGTGATCTGCTCTCCTTGCTGGGGAGCTGGCCTCACAGCCCTTGGGATCCCACACTCCCTGATTTATGTGACATGGACACAATAGGGAACACTGGAGATGTAAAATGCAATGGCCTAAGTCTCCAACTGTCAAAGTGAGTCCAAAGCAGCAGATCTTTCTTCTTTGGCAAGGCAGAGCTAAAGCGACAGGCAGTGACTCGGTTCTCCAATTCCTGGTCTGCTAAAAGCTGGAAGAACTTATAAAGTGGGGATTGTAACTGCTTCATAATATGAAGACTATTCTAAAGGTCACATGGCTTTGCAGTCTTAGGCAAGTAAAGCACTTCAATGCTTAATTGCTTGAATGCGTGTGGACGGGTAGTTTTTTTTCTAAAATATTCTACCAAGGTAGGCAGAATTTTATTTTGTTAACAAAGTTCTGAAGAAAGCAAAGGCTTTAGTGAACCCAGAAAGTCTTTTGAACACTGTGTAGCCCCCGAGTATAGAGGCCATCTCTGGTTCATGGGTTTTACTTTGACTTTATCTGTGCCATCATTCCATCCTTCAGCAGAATGAAAATGTTTTATAAACCTACATTATGCTAAGCACCCAGAGGTGCACACTAGTCCACATGACAGGAATGTATATACTCATAGGTACAGTATATCTTCTTGATTGAAAATAAATTGCTCACAGCACCGTGGGTTAACACCACAATCATTGTTTCTTATTAGGCTGTGAATTAACTGGTAGATTCCATATCATTTGGTGGGTCCATGGGGCTAGTTAGCCTAGAATGGCTTTACTCACATGCCTAGATGGTTGGTGCTGGCCACTGGCTTGGGTAGGGGCAGGTATCTAGAATTTACAAAGAACTACAAAATTAAGTACCAAGGAAATAAAACTGGCAGTCAACAAATGAGCTAAAGAATTGAAGACAGTTTTCAAATAACAAATGGCCAACAACTATTTTTAAAAGGGATTCAACTTGCCTAGTTATTAGGGAAATGCAAATTAAAATCACTTTGAGATCCCACCTCACCCTAGTCAGAATAAATCTGGCAACAAATGTTGGAGAAGATATGGAGGAAAGAGGAATCCTTATTCATTGTTGGTGGAAGTACAAAATAGTACAGCTATTATAGAAGTCAGTTTGGGAGTTCCTCAGAAAATTAAAAATAGAGCTCCCATGTGACTCAGCCACATGTCACTCCTGGACATGTACCCAGGGAACTCCATACCCTGCCATAGCAGTATTCAAACCTCATGTTTACTGGTACTGTATTCACTGCAGCGAGAAAATGGGAACATCTTGTATGTGAAAGCTTGGAATATATCACTCAGCTTTAGAGAAAGATGAAATCACAAAATTCACAGGAAAATGGATGGACCTAGAATGTATATTAAGCGAGGTCACCCAATCTCAGAAAGAAAAAAGCCTCATGATTCTCCTTTATGTCTGGATCCTAGCCTGTAAGGTATATATGCACACATGCAAACAAATGCACATGTGGGTGCACTGTCACTCAGAAAGGAGAGCAAGAATGGGTAATTTAAAAACGCATATTGCCAAGAGTTGGGGCACACACACACCTTTGACTCCAGGACTTGGATAGCTAGAGGCAGGCTGATTTCTGTCAGTTTGAGACCAGTCTAGTGTATCTGTACAGCAGGTTCCAGGCCAGCCAATGCTATGTAGTGAGACCCTATAAAAAAAAGCCTACTAATGAGTGTGTGTGTGTGTGTGTGTGTATTATACTTTGTGTAAGTCCTTTGGTGACAAGATATAACACATTTTCAATGTAAAATAAGTCCTTAAATGGACAGTGTCCACATGTGATTCTATTACCTTACAGGGAAATCTGAATTTTAAATTATGTTTTTTTTTCATTCTTTGAATACTTTTATATACTGTAGTTTTGGTGAGTCTGAATAAACTTTAGTTTAATTCAAAATATAAAAAAATAAGAGCAGGGCAAAGGGAATATCTGGACTTCTTAGTTTTAGTTTGAGAACTTTCATCTCATATCTCACTACTACATCTTAGTAGAAATAGTCTCAACCATGTATCTCAGATCAGGGCTTCATCTATACCTCTTTAGAAGCTCCAGTCCCTTCATTTTATGAGGGGCTTGGTGACATAATTGTACCCTATAGCATAGTCATATTTTGGTGTTACATTTAAATAAAGAAGCATGTGTTCATTTTGTAGTACACTAGGAGCCTTCAAATTGTAGAAGAGGCTTTAGATCTGACTAAACGCTTGACAGTGCCTTCCAAAACTACTGATTCTAGTAGAAACTTTTCTTCCTTTTTAAGTTCAGCATGTGTGTGTGTGTGTGTGTGTGTGTGTGTGTGTGTGTGTGTGTTTTAAGAGGCCTGGGTTTGTTCATTTGTTTGTTTACTTGCTTGTTTATTTTTGTTTTCATTTTTTTAAAAGAGGAAAATGAGTTTAATTATGGGATTGGCCAGTTTCTAGAAATCAGTAGTTTCACCAGTTTACTTTTGCAGTACATCACTGCACATACAGTTGATCAATTTACATTGACATTTTAGATATTTGGTACTGGGACACCATAGTTTTGATTTTTATTCAATTTTTTAACAATTATTAGGAAAAACCTGTTAATGAAATCCTAGAATGATTTTTCCAAAAGGCTTTTTATTTCAGGTCATTCTTTCTGGCCACACAAAGTGTTCATCTTGATTTCCCAGTTTGTCCAATCCCTGCTTGGTAATACCAGGGAGTTCCAAATGACTGCAAGCCCCATGAAAAGAGTGTCCACATTCACCACCACTGAGGCTTTGCGAAAGCCATTGAATTCCATCTTATATTGGTATAGATACTTCCTAAAGGGCCCTTTGTCCATTTACTTAGCAATCAGAAAAAAAAAATCTCCCAAACCCATTATGAAGCACTATTATGTTTCATTTAATCAAGTAATGTTAAGTCTCAAAATATCCATGGTTAACAGAACAGGTCATCTGGCATGAAAGAAGAATACTAAACTCATGTCTGTAGAAAAGCAAACAGTCCATCAAGGTGACTGAACATAAATGAGTGTGCCATACTAAATATCAACTCTTTCTTTTTGTCCATTATAGACAGACAGTTTAAGTGTGTTTTAAAATTTTTTTTACTTGTAAACAACATGAGTCAAAAATGGACTATGGGGTAATATAAATACTACACAGGAAAATTTTAAAATACTAGATAAAACACTGTATTAAAGACATATAGAAATCAGGGTTCACTTTGGTTTCTAGTATGGTTAGAGTTGTTAATACCATAAAAGCAACACACACTGTTTAAAGGCAGCTTGATGGTAGGTGCCAATGGTTGATAGACGTGATTGAAGAGGTAGTTAACACCATCAGTTTCAAGCTGGTAATTCATAAGGGCTAAGCCACTGTTTATACTTTTTGAGATTTTTGTCCACGTTTTACTTCAGTCTTGCTTGGAGCTCTCTGTGTACCCCAGGCTGACCTCAAACTCATGGGAATCCTTCTGCTTCAGTCTCCTGAGTGTTGAGATTACAAGTCTGAACTACTACACCTAGCTTCCTATTTGTTCTTAAATGATGTTTTAAATATTTTTAATTAAAGTAATAATATTTAGAGTTGCAAAATATCTGCAAATTGTGTCACAAATTTAATGTGTCATCATGTACCCAGGAATAACTTGTGAACAATATTAACTTACAACATTTAAACTAATTATTAACCCAACCAGATGGATTGTCTTGAGTGTTATCAAAGAGGACTCTAAATTGCGACTATGATTAGCTTCCATAAAATTTATTGCTTGAATCTTGCTGGATCTAGTGATTTCAGTAAGGCATTGCCTTTTGTTCCTGGATATGGATGTTATGTACTGTTGGCAAGAAAGCTTTTTTTTAATGTATGTTTTACTTAATAGTAACTTATTTGTCTTAAAATAAATGCCCCTTCAAAAAGTCCATAACTTTTGGAGAAGCCTGCTAAAATATAAATGCTCTTAGTTAATTAGACCCTTCCGGGATTTAGAGTTGGGAGCAGTAATTTTACCTAGACTCCCATAAAACGAAGAGACTGGATCCTTAAAAAGAAGATGGAGCACTGCCTGCCCAGGTGTTTAGGAGACCTGAGTTCTAGTTATTTTTAAGTACTGATTATGAAAACAAGCGCTGAGATATGCCTTGTTAAAAGTGCCAAAGCCAGGGAATTCCAAAAGGCGGGGGGGGGGCGGTTTAGGTGGGGGTGGGAGGTGCGGTGGCGGTGGCAGGCTTCTTGTTGCAGTGCCCAGATGTGTTTGAAATGCTATTACAATGTAGCAGGAGTCAACAAACTGAGGTTAATGTGAGATGCTAACAATATAGGGGGAAGAAGATGTGAAAGAAGCCATAAGCAGTGCTTTTTTGTTGTTTGGTTTTATTTATTTATTTATTTATTTATTTATTTATTTAGAGACAGGGTCTCCCTGTAGCCCCAGCTGGCCTGCAACTCATTATGTAGACCAGGCTCACCTTGAACTCTCAGAGATGCTCCTGCCTCTGCCTCCTCATTGCTGGGAATAAAGGCGTACGCCTCCATGCCTCACCATAAGCAGTTTTCATGAGAAGCTTTATAATGACAGGTAAGAGACTTGAACGTGAGCCATCAGTTCGTGCCTAAGGAACAATGGACAGAATATAGGGAGGATAAATTCTACCTTGAGCCATTCTGAAATTTTATTTGGGAAAGACAAAAGAGAGAAAAATGGACAAAGAAGTGACCTTGTAGATGAGACCTGTGGATGTAATTGTTACCAATATCTTTATGAAATTGGTTCAACCTGAATCACAATTTAAGAGTCATTTGCTCTAGAGACTTACTTACATGTCTATTGTAAGTAATAAATGTCTGTTGTAATTGTTTAAAAAATGTTGAAAAAGTAAAGGAGCATAGTTCTTGTCTTTTTTTTTTCATGGTGGAGGTGTATATTTAACTATCTGCATATAGAAATAGCAGGAATTATTTCTCTTTTGCTTAAAAGTCAAATTACCATTGTTCCTTTCAGGAAGTTATACATGAGAGTTATATATAGACCAATAGTGTCATGGGAATTGACAGGACTGGACATTGATGTGATGGATATGTTGAATAAGATAATACCATTATTGTTTTTGATTACTACTTTTTATTTTGTTATAAATTTTCTAATTGTCTAATAAAACTAAAAAAGGTTGAAGCTGCCTCTAATCCCAGTACTTGGGAGCTAAGGACAGGGTAATCAGAAGTTCAAATTCTTCTTCAGTTATACTGTAAATTTGACATCAATGTGTTCTTCACAAGACCGTGTCGTAAAATACAGCAAACAAGAATGGCAGCAGTGGCAATAACTAAACCAAAGAATAAAAACTAAATAAAAAGGTTGAAGCTTTCATTTCTGGTCACCTCCATCCTTTGCTGGATGTTTACTTACACATTTCAGCAGGTAGAAAATGTGTGCTTGCAAGCCTCATGTCCAGAATTTGAACCCCAGAACCCACATGAGAAGGACAGAGCCAACTCCTGAAAAGTTGTCTGCTGCCTTCCACATGTGAACTCACACACACATACATACATATAGAGCAATAATAAATAAAATAATTAAAAATATTCTTAATAATACCCTTTGTATTTCTCAGGGCCTCTGTTTCCTTAGGAGGTACATATGTACTGAGAGGTATGGCTTCCAGGGTTTGCATTGGAGGTATAAGGCACATGGGCAGGTAGCTTGGTTTAAGGCAGTATTTTTCTAGGTCTGTGAAAATATGACTCTTAGACTATTAAGGAATAATTCTTTTTCCTGACTTTGGTACAGGACAGTGTTTGAAGAATAGTTCACAACTCTGCCCTGGTAACTAGTGATAGGTTAAATGATTGATCACATGCTTAAGGCATGACCATCTTGGTTGGTCCCTTTGACCTCTTTCCTGGAAAAGTCAGAAGGCTCATTTAGAGGAGGCAGGCATAGTCTTTCTTTTGCATGTAGGACTATGACTGTACTGATAAGGGATGCCTTTTATCTGTGTCTGTAGGACTCAGGTGAGGAAGGGGAAACACTGATAGGGACCCTTGCAGGTGGTTTGTGAAATTGCTAGGAAGGGTATGGCCCTGTATCTATCATGGCAGACAGTGACAGAGCAGAGATATATCAGCATATCTAATATAGTCACTGTACAAATTCAGATTAACATGATACACTTGAAACGGGAGTGAGTGCTTGTAGCTACAGGAACCGTTCTCCACCCAAGTCTTTATCACTTTAGTTTATTGGGGCTTTAAATCTGTTTCACAATTTAGTTACAGAACTTTGGCATGTCAGAGCTGAGGGAGGAAGCTCTGCTCCTCCACTGAATTCCTTGCATCTACAGTGTAACTGTAATAATTAGGCAATAACCAGTGTTTTGAATATTAACATACTTCATGGATTAATATTCAATCCCATGGAAGCCTCGGATAGAAGTTTAGTATCTTTTAAATGAACTTACTTTTTCTTCATGTATCTAGATATCAGTATCTGTCTAGATAATCATATGTCTTCAGTTACTGAAAAAATGTGTAAACATTGCAATGATTCTTTTGGTAAAACACTGTATTGAGTTTATCTTTTATGTCAACTGTAAGTACTTAGGAATGATAAAAGAGAGATAGTTAAAACTCAATCTACAAGGCCAAGTACATTTTCCTAAACATCGCTTCTGACTTTCTAGTTTATGGATACAAATGTTTACTTAGTGGGTATAATGGTTATTTAAACTCTCCTTTTTGATTTATTTGATATATATATTTAAGACCAGGCAAGCTGCTGAGATAAAAGGTCAATGGAAATTTTATGTTAAGGAAATATATAAGTAAATAAAAGCTCCTCACTCTATCCAGGTTCAGGAATTGTTGATATAAAGATTTTCTTTCTTTTTTTTTTTTTTTTTTTTGACTTTTGAGACAAGGTCTCCCTGTAGCCCCAGCTGGCCTGGAACTCACAGAGATCTGCTGTCTCTGCTTCCCCAGCACTACTGGATATAAATGCCTGTGCCACTGGATATAAATGCCTGTGCCACCACGCCTGGTTTGAGATAAATATATTAATCCTGGCTGGGCGTGGTTGTGCAAACCTTTAATCCCAGCACTCCTGAGGCAGAGCCAGCAGATCTCTGTGACTTAAAGTTCAAGGCCAGCCTGGTCTACATAATGAGCTCCAGGCCAGCTGGGACTAAAGTTAATCAGGTTTAAGTTGAACTTTTAGTAAAAGTTGAAACTATAACATAAGTTATACTAGAACAAGTTGCAATGCTTGGTAGGGTTTGCTTAAGATAGTGAAAACATCATGGAGTGATGTCAGAAAAGTTTGGTTTCTCTTAGTTCTTTCCAGTATAGACTAACATCAACCAGTGGGTAGTGGGGCTTCGGGTTTGTTTTGTGGAGACTCCAGGTACTGTTTTCTTTGTACTGACTAACTCAGTCTCAGTTTGTATTGGGCACTGTGTAGCAGATTGTGTAACAGTGGTGCCAGTGGACTAGCATTCTAAAGGTTAGTTTGAGCAGGGAGAAAGCAGCCTGAAAGGCTGTTTGGGGATCAGAGGACTTGGACTTCTGAGGAAATGATATGTGAGCCAAGAGCTCAGACATTTGACAAGGAAGTGGAGGATTGAAACTAAGGGGATTCCTGGTAGGTGGAACAGCAGGTGCGAAGGCTGTGAGGCTGGGGAGGGGGCCAGAGGGGCTGGAGTGCTCAGTGAGGGGAGGCAAAGGTGTTAGGAGGTGACAGCAGGAAGGTTAATGGGAGGAGACCTGCTAGCCTCCTGAGCCAAATAAAAACATCTTTGAGAGTTTTACAAAGGCAGGAAGTAAGTTTTACAAAATGACATATCTTTGCAGATTTATTTTGTTTAATTTTTGTAGTGCTGGGGATAGTGCTCAGGATCTTATGCATGCTCAAAAAGTGCTCCAGTACTGAGCAGCATCTCCAGCTATCTGATATCATCTTATAAAATAATCTTTGAGAAAGCACTTGAGAAATGAGCACATAACATTGCTGTTAAATATATTAGGATAGTTTAAAAAAAGTACAACATACGGGCTGGAGAGATGGCCTAGTTAAGAGCGCTGACTGCTCTTGCAGAGGACCTGAGTTCGATTCCCAGCACCCACATGACGGCTGAGAGCCGTCTTTAAACTCCAGTTCCGGAGGAATCCGACGCCCTCTTCTGACCTCTGTTACATTGCATGACACGGGTGCACAGACCTGCATGCAGACAGTACATTCATACACATACAGAATAAATAAAAAATTAAAACAAAAGTACAACATACGTATGACCCAATGGGTCATTTGTCCTACTGAGGGGGTTGTAAAATTTTTGTTTTTCAAACAGGATCTCCTGTGTAGCTCTGACTGGGCTTGCACTGACGCTGTGCTGGGCTTGCACTGATGCTGGGCTTGCACTGACGCTGGCCTTGCACTGACGCTGGCCTTGCACTGATGCTGTGCTGGTCTTGTGCTGACGCTGGCCTTGCGCTGACGCTGTGCTGGGCTCGCACTGACGCTGGCCTTGCACTGATGCTGGCCTTGCGCTTACGCTGGCCTTGCACTGATGCTGTGCTGGCCTTGCACTGACGCTGGCCTTGCACTGGCTCTGGCCTTGCACTGATGCTGCTGGGGCTGAACTTAGAGTTCTGAAGCACAGCACTTGGCTCAGTTGAAAAATTCTTAAGGTGGTCAGTTGCAAATAGGGATGACACAAGTAAAGTAAGTTTGGGAGCAAATTTGCATAGAGCTGGGCTATCAGCAGATTGATCTTTGTAATATTGTGTCTAAATAGATGTTCAAAAAATCTCCGAGCTTGAATCTATTGAAGAACCATGGAGAGAGCCATCAGATGGAATCCCAGTTCCTAGGTGATCACAAGAGTAGATTGTTTACTTGTATGAAATTAGGAAGCCATGTTCAATGGCTACCAAGGGCAGATAGTGTCAATAAATCAGGATTCCAAGTGGAGATACTGGTAGTTTAATGAAGATAAATAAAACCTTGTACTTGATGAACTCTTACTGACCCTGATAAAAAATATTTTCCTACTAAAAGGTACTTGTTAAGACAGCAGGCCGAGCCTGTGGAGGAAACCCTCAGTTTAGATTCCCTCTCCCCAGTGTCTACAGTTTGGTGTCAAGTTGACAAAAACTAACCAACACAGTGAACTTCTGCTCAAAACAGTCAACTTCCTCATGGAGAATATTGAGAAAGACTGAGAAAGAAATGAAAAGCATGTTTGGCAGAATGCATGAGCTCTGGCGGGGTGGGGGAATGGGCGGGAACATGGGTCTAGATTGTTAAAAAAATAAAAATAAATTTATGTGAAAAAAAAAAACAACAAACAAACAAAAAAAAACTAACCAACACAGGTGAGGACTGGCATTGAAGTTGTCCTCTGACCCCTACTCAGGAACATACAGGCACATACAGAACTCATACCCACTATTCAAATACACATCAAACACACATTATAAGAAGGTAGAATGGGCAGATGTGTGTGCATTTGACTGTACAGATGAGGGCAGAGAACAGTGCCTGCCTGCTCTTTTGAATGTTGCCCAGTCAGCCACCTTTGGAAGCATATCCTCACCTGTTGGCCTGAGGTCGCTGAACAGTTGACTAAACTCAGGTTCATATTTGTATGGGCTCCTGTGTACGTTTCTGCCAAGCTCACAGGCGCGCGATCGGTGCTGCTGATTTTGGTACCATTGGTCTCAGAGCCGCCTTGACTTACAGACTTTTCCTTGTTTCCAAGACAGCTATGTTAGGTGTATAGCCAACACCTCTCAGGGGCCTTTTCATTTTTTGTTTTGTTTTGTTTTTCAGAATTACCAGCCATTTTTTCCAGTTCTTATCATATATCATGATCAGTTGTTATTTTGTTGTGGGAAAGCAGTAAAGCAGTATTTTACCAAGAGATGTTGAAATATCTCCTTCATTCCACAAAAGGAGAGCTTTTACATGCTAAGCATGATTCTCCAGGCTGCTGTCTGCACTGTGCGGTTCCATGGTTGAAGCGGCTGCTGTGGCTTTAGGGGGAAGCTTTTCAACCGAATAAAGTCAATTTGATGATATCATGAAATCTAAACAAACAACTGCACTTTTTGCTTCTTCATCTGCATCGCTTTATCAGCTAGGTCCCTTGGTGAGTGGGGTTTTCCCTATGGATTTTCTTTAAAAAATATCAAATTTACTGAAGGATCATTTGTATATAGCATAATTCATTATATGATGTGATAAGGTTTGACAGTGCGTTTAGTGGTGTAGCCATTACCACGATAGAGAAAAGTTGGCATGAAATTTCCCCAGTGTGCTTTGTAATCAGTCTCTTGTCTTTCCCTTGGGCAACTGTTAATCGGTTTTCTGGTCTATTTTGCCCTTTAAAGGATGTTTTTATGATATGATGCATATCTCTTAGCTTTTACCCATATCCTTGGGCTTATAAACACCCCCCCCCGCCCGCAATGCAGACCATAGAAACTAGAATTTCTCTTCTCCAAGGCAGATCATAATCTACTCTGCATTTTGCATTTTTGTCTTAGAGCTAGTCTTAAGGAAACTCTCTGACCCGGTCTGGGGGTCCTCTGACCAGGACTCTGGTTTCAAAATGGATCTCCACTGTGCCTGCAAGGAAGGAATGCTGTAGAGAAGGAGCAGGCCTCTCTGGGTTTCCTGATTTGGCCTATTAGCTTTTGTGTCTAATCATGTAGTTAATGTGGTTTTCTAGGCTCTAGTTATGATTATACAATAAAAACTGTATAAAACCCAATAGGGAAGGGTTAATAGAAATTCTAGGTAGCTGAGCACATCCAGGTTCCTGGAGTGTGATGCTCCCATAGAGCACAGGGCGCTTCATGAGGCATCTGCATCTCCTTAGCTATGCCCCTTGTAATAAACTAGAAAATATACGGTCCCTGAGTTCTGTGAGCCATTGTAGCAAATTAATGGATGTTGAGGAGATTGTGGGAATTCAGCTTGTAGCTTGTCCGTCAAAGGATCTTTCAGCTGACACCTGAAGATGGGGCAGGACAGTCTAGGAGGTTGAACCACCCGATTCTGTTGGATCTTATTCATCTCCAGGTTGATGGTGCCAGAACATCATTCAGTTAGCTGCTCCTCAGCTGGCAACTGTTTGCTTGCTAGTGGAGCCACAGAGTTCTTGTGTGCTGAGTATGAGCCCAGAGGAAGGAACCGACAACCGACCAAAGTAAGAATACCACCAAAGGCCAACTTGGTGAACCAGTGAATTTGATTGGGGTTACTTAGAGTATGGGTGAAGGGGTTGCTTATAGAAGCAGAAACAATCCAAAGATAGCTACATCACCAAAGGCCACCCAAGAATAGGTGAGAGGTCATGAAAGCAGGAAGCTTGGAGCACACTGCACAGCCTACATGCAGCCTGACAGGTTGAAGAGTGTCCTTTCCGGGCAGCTCTGTTGGTCCCAGCCTCTTCTGGAGAGCTTGGCTGGTCTCTGTCTCTTCCAAGAAGCTTGGTTGGTCTCTGCTGCTTCTTGGCAGCTCAGCTGGTTTTTGATCCTTTCAGGTGGCCTGGCTAGTCTTGATAGTATTCTAGACAGCTCGTCTTGTCTGTCTCTTCCAGGGGGCTGGTCTAGTCTGAGCCTCTTCTAGGCAGCTCAGCTTGTCTGAGAATGTCTCCAGCCAAGTCTTTATAGCTCATATGTGCTTCAGGAGTGAGGAGCATAGTAAATCTCATGTGTTTCAGGGAGTTCCTATAGCTATTGAGTTATTTACTGCTCTCTGAGCTTAAGGAGTTTCCCTAGGGAACTTTGTTTCACCTCCCTACCTTCCTTTCCACATTCCGTGTGTCTAGGAGCTTCCCTCTAAGACAGGAGGTTTCATCTAAGAGGAAATTGCTACATAACATGTACCTACACTCACCCATGTGTATACACATGAAAATTAAAAGATAAGATCTGTATATGAGAGAAGATGCTGTATTTGTCTTTTAATTTGTAATATTTTTTTGTAAATTTTCATTGATTTTTTTTTTAATGTGTGTATTTCATACAGAACATCTTAATCATCTCTATAACCCTCTCCTCACTAGCACCATCACATCATCCCCCACTGGATTTCATGCAGTCTGTCATTTGTGTTAAGGCTTATGAAGTCAGTTTAGTGTGTCCTCATATGACCTTCAGTGCAGGCTCATTCAGTGAGGTCTACTCAGCCTATATGGAGTCCCTCCCTTTAAGAAGATCAGCTCTCCTTAACCCAGCAGTAATCAGCTGCCAATAGGACTTCGGTTAACATGGGGCCTGCTGCTGGGTTTTTGTCTGCTTAAGTTTGCATGGGTCTTATGTTTGCTGACACCATTGCTATAGGTTCATGTAAGCAAGGTCCCAGAAATCCATAGGACTGGCTGGTTGGGAGCTGAAGCTGGCTCCCCTGGCTCCTACTTTTCCCTCAGAAGGCTGACGGTCAAGTGTATAATCCTGGGCAGGCAGGTACCCCAAGCATGGGAAGGCATTTGATGCCCAAGATCAGTCCTTCTTTCAGACTGTAGCCATCCATGCTACAGAAATATATCCTGTCTTCAGCAATAGGGTCTTAGGTTCAAGTTCTAGGAGGCAATTAAGGGCTGTGGCAATAGCCTGTGTAATTTTGGGGGTCTCATACTGCCCTGGACAACAACTCAAAGGGTAGTTTTTCCCATGTCTTGCACCGTTTCTTGTTATGGAGCCTTCAGCTATGCACATGGACTCATGTGGAGATATTGTATGTGTAATTTGTCAGTTTTTTGGACTAATATGATTCCCTCTGTTTTTTACACTAACTAGGCATTATTTCTCTTCCTCTTTCTCCCTGTCTCATCCTCCCTGCATGCCCTCCACAGTTAAAGCACTTTCATTTTCCCCATTTCTCCCTGTCTCCTATGGCCCCCCTCTTTAACACTCCCCCTTTGCCATCACAGTTCCTTGTATGACCCCCCTGCTCCCCCTCCCTTTAAAATTCCCCCATTTTACACATTTACCCCTTAATAACAGCTATTTCCTACCATTCTTCTCCAAGGTTCCTTCTTTCCCTTTCCTTTCCTGATTCCCTGGTACAGCATGTACCTACACTCTTACCCTTTAGATAGGATCTATATATATATCCTGTATTTGTCTTTCTGAGTCTATGTTCCACTCAAAATAATTTTCAGAACAATCCATTTTCCTTCAGATTTCATAATTCCATTTTTCTTTATTGCTAAATAAAAATTCCATTGTGTATATATACTACATTTTCATTATCTGTTTTCTTGCTTTTTTGAATAAAATATCAATAAACATGATTGTGCAAGTATTTCTGTAGTACTATTTGGACTCCTTTTGGGTACATGCCTAGATTCAGTGTTATCCTCAGCAAAATTCCAATACCACTCTTCACAGAATTATAAAAGCCGGTCCTTTAATTCACAAAAGACCATCAGTAGCCAGAGCAGTTGAGCAGTTGTAAGCAGATATCTGGAGATATTACAATACCTGGCCTCACATTATTATTACAGAATCATAGTGACAAAGATACCGTGGTTCTGGCACAAAAACAGACATGTAGATCAGTGGTACAAAATAGAGGGCCCAGAGACAGACCCTCACAGCTATAGCCACCTTACATTTGAAGGTCTCAAAAACAGGCACTGGGAGCAAACCAGCTAATTTAACAAATGGTAGTGGCAAAACTAAATATTCTCCTGCAGAAGAATGAGATTAGATCTCTAGCTCTCACCAAACAAAAATCAGTTCAAATCAGACCAGAAACTTATTTTATTTTATTTTTAAAAATTTATTTATTTATTTATTTATTTGGTCTTTTTGAGACAGGGTCTCCCCATAGCCCCAGTTGGCCTAGAACTCCCTATGTAGACCAGGCTGACCTTGAACTCACAGAGATCCACCTGTCTCTATCTCCCTAGTGCTAGGATTAAAGGCATGCCCACCACACCAGGCTAGAAACCTTAAATTTGAAGCTGCTATAGGAAGACATAGGGCTTGCTTTTATTCAGTCATGCCAGTTGAATAATATAGTGTACAGCCCTGTGAGTTTGGCTTCTTCCCTTTGTTATAGTGTATTTCAGATTCACTTTTGATTTAGCTGCCTGTAGTGTCTTCCTGTTCACTGATTATTAGTAGTCCATTGTATGGATGTACCTGTTTGTTTATTCACCAGGTAAGAAGGCATTGGGTCATGTACAGTTGGGTAAGTATGACTAAAACCACTATAACAGTTATGGACAAGGTTTTGAGTGACTGTTGAGTTTTCTCATTTTTCTCCCAAGCAGTACTCAGGAGTAAGATTTTTTATTCTTATGTAGTTTATATGTTATGAAATACTACAGAAGTTTTTTTTAGGTGTTCTCAACAGTACTGCCATTGTCCATTTCCTTTAACAATCTCATAGTCATTTGGAATTGTCATTTTATGTTTTTTTAAATTTGTCTATTCTAATTGCTGTGTTTCTGTGGTATGTTGAATTAACACGACAAGGCAGGAGCTGCCCCAGTGGCTGGTCCCCAGGAGTTGTGAAATGAAGGCATTTCTGAACAGTGATTGACAAACCTATGAACAGGGCTTCTCTTAATGGTTATCACCTGGCAGTGACAAGGTGGTCACAGCTGCCTGCTCTCCTTAGCCTTGAGATCTTTCAGTTTCTACTGGATTTTTTAATAAAATACTTTTATTGATGTTTTGTGTATTTCATACATCATTTTCAGTCCAATTTAGATATATTCCCCTTTCCCTGCCCACCCCACCCCAGATCATGCATTCTACCATACATTTCTTGCATCTTTTTCTCAATCTTTTTTAAAAAAAAGTTTTTCTCTGCAAAAGTGTATTGTTTTGGGCAGAATTTAACTGTATCAGTCAGTTCTTTGACCCAGTCCTTGTGCTGTTATTCCCTCCCCTTTGTATTGCTCAAAAATATGCCTACATAAACATCACATATATACCAAAATTATGACCTCCAAAAATAAACTGTATGTTAATTTTAAAATATGTTGAGGAATTTAACATTTTCCCTTTAATTTTATATTACTCTAAAATACGAATACATACCTTCTACCCATACATGGTAATTACAATGTCTGAAAGTAAGTGGTAAGTTAATTCTAGAGCCCATTAAGAGAGTCACATTATAACAGCACAGTTGCTTTCAGATAAAAAGAAATATAACAATAACATTGCTCAGCTTGCCTTTCAACTGGGGATTTGGTGTGAGCATCCACAAATGAGGGAAACCATTCAACATTTGTTTTTCTGGTACTGTATTACTTCCCTTAGCATAATGACTTCTACTGGGTGTTTTTAATGCTCACCATGGCTACACTCTCAAAATGGGTGATTTAAAGTGGTGTAGATGGCCAGTGAGATGGCTCTGTGGGTAGAGGGGCTTGCAAGCAAACTCGGCAACCTGAGTCCATCCCCCAAACCCACAAAAATACGGAAGGAAAGAATCAGCGCCACAGATGTCTTCTGACCTCCATGTGCACACTGTGCCCCCCTCCTCACCACCCCCACACAAAGGCTGTAGAGTTCAATATATGAGCTGTGTGATAAAATACTGGAAATGCTCAATTATTTATGCTAAGTACATTCATTTCCTAAACTTTTTTTTTTTTGCTGGTGGGAAAATATAGCATTTGAAATAATTTTTAAAATATTTTATTACTTTTATATTTTATCTCTATGAGTTTATTGGCTGCATGTGTGTAAGTGTTCCTGTGTTCTGCAGTGGTTGGGAGATCAGAAGGGAGTGTCTGAGTCCCTGGAACTGGAGTTACATATGGTTGTCATCTGCTTTGTAGGTGCTGGGAATGGAACCTAGGCCCTCTGCAAGAGCAATGCTCTTAACCCCTGAGCTGTTTCTCCAGCCCCGAGCATTCGAAATAATTAAAGGATCAAAACAACAAAACACAGCAATTACATGATTTTTTTAAATTTTTACTTGTTTGTAGATCTAGTGCTAGGGATCTGCCTAGTGGCAGCTAGCTCACCCTTGTTTTCTCCTCTGCCTGGGGTATTTGAATGGAGAGCCAGAATTAGGGTAAACAGTCTTATTGTTGCAGTATGTGCTAGAAAAGTGGTTTGTTCGCTACCTGGTCACATAGGAGAATCATCTATAAAGCTGTTAATTTTTTAAAATTTTATTTAGTTGGTGAGTGTGTGTGTGTGCACATGCGTGCGTGCAGGCACAAGCAAGTGCGTGAGTGCCTAAGCATGTGCATTGCACAGTGTCTGTGCAGAGGTCAGGGGACAACTTGTGGAAGTCAGTTGTCTCTTTATACCATGTGGGTCCTGGGAATCTAACTCAGATTGTCAGCTTTGGCAGCAAGTGCCTTTACCAATGAGTCATCTCACTGGCTCAACTGGAAAGATTCTTGCTAGAAACCAGTGATGTCCTATCCTTAATTCATACTCAAGAAGGCTAGAGACTTGACATTAGCATTTAAAAAATTATTATTTTATTGCTTTAAAATTTTGATGTTTTTTATATTTTAATTGAGTTTTTCAAATTTCATACAATATAGTCTGATATTTAGTTCCCCTCCCCTATTCCTACTCCCTTATTGCCTCCCACCAAATTTAATTTATTCTATTACATATATATGTATATGGATATAGATACACAGACACACACACATATGTGTCTATGGAGTCAATTTGTGTATCTCAGTGTCCTTCAGTGTGGGTCTATACACTTGGAGCCTGTTAACCTAACAAGACTCCCATGCTTGAAAGAGACTTTCCCTTTTTAAATATTAATTAAATTAAAAAATTATGTGTATAAGTGTTTGCCTGGGTATATGTAAGTGTACCCATGCATGCACTGCACAAGGTGGTCAGAAGAGAGAGGTGGATCACCTATAACTGGAATACAGATAGTTGTTAGCCACCATGTGGGAGCTGGGAACCAAAACTCAGTCCTCTGCAAGAACAACCATGCTCTTAACTGCTGAGCCATTTCTCCAGCCTCCCCCCGCCTTTTTTTCTGAAAGTCCCATAATTCTAATAGCAGAATTGAGAATCACTGGACCTAAAAAGAGAAAATAAACTGTTGTAGAGACTAATTCTAGTGATATTTTTTACCTGTCAAACTATGTACTATTTTCTCTTTCCATCAGTATGGAACTGTTCGAAATTTCTAGGATGATCATTAATAACAGTATAATCCTGGGGCGGACCATGTGCTTGCTCTTCCTCAGCTTCTCTCTCTCTCTCTCTCTCTCTCTCTCTCTCTCTCTCTCTCTCTCTCTCTGTGTGTGTGTGCGTGTGTGTGTAGGAAGCTTTCTTTTTATGCCGAACAGGGACCACGCTGCCCTGCTAAGGGGGATGGGGACACAGTGCCCACTTTGCAGACACCGTAGGGAGCTGACCCCTCAGCACAGAGGTCAGCTGGCTACTTCCCATAGCCCAGCCTGGATGATATTTTCAACCCAGGCCCTTAGCCTGGACCCACGAGACACGTGTTCCACTCTTGGCTGTGGCTTCTCACCTGCCCAGGGCCTGGACAGGAATTTCAGGCTGATGGCTGATCGCCTCCCTTCAGCCAATACCCACTCACGACACCACCTGCCCAGATTGGTGATCCGCAAAGGAATCTCTTTCCAACCTACTGGCCACCTGAACGAAATGCAGGCCTACCTTAGCCTGTATGCACGCAATCATTAATAAAAATCACAGCTGGGAATTCCATGATGATGTTACTATGAAATTCAAATTTATTCCTTGCTACAGCCTGCTTTTATAAACTAAATGACGTCAGTTCCCAGAACCAATCATAAGCCCCCCAACTCCGCGCCACTGCACACTGTTGCCTCACCCAGCATCAAGCACCTAGGCCATGCTGCTTGCTCCTCCTTGGGGTGGGGCCAGACTCTTTCCCATGCAGTACCCTGAGGCATGCCAGCTGGAAAACTAGCCTGCAATTCAAGCTGGGTTTCCCTACGTGTCTCTGTCTGTCTGTCTGTCTGTCTGCCTCTGTCTTAAATATTAACCACCAATTTATTTTCATTTCTTTAGAAATTAGAAAATTATCTGTAGCCTATATTATCTGTTATGGGCATTGAACCCTGTTGGAGGGTAACTACATTTAAACTCCTTTTTAATATTGTAAATGTATATATTGAAAGAAACTTCTCTAGCAGGTTTCTATATGAGTCTTAAAAAAACTCCTTTGTGTTAGTTATCCCTCCTCATACTCCCTCTCTGCCCTTTTGTTCCTCATTCCATCAAACCTCTTTTATCTGGGATTCCGCTATTCTGTTTATATCCTTGCATTCTATCTTTGCTCCCATGAGCCATGAGCCATGGCTGCTTATTAGTTCCCTGATCTCTAAAGATTTTCCATTTGAAACACAACTGTCCACAGATTGACAGCTAGCATCCACTTATGGAAGAGAACATACGTTTTTCCTTCTGGGTCTGGATTACCTCACGATGATTATTTCCAGTTATTACTCGCAATTTTCCTAATTTTGTTTATACTGCCGAAGGTTCAGCCATAAATGGGATACCTATATCACACCTTCTCCTGCCAAGGCTCAGGGATCAGTGTGGAAGAGGGAATAAAAGACTGTAGGAGTCAGAGGTGGTAGACGAATAGAAGGACACTGTGTTTTCTGGATATCATATGCCAGTTGCATGTTTGAACCCACAGCACTGATGACAGCATGCATAAGACCAGACCCAAGTAACCCAGCCATACAGGGGTCTGCCATTGATTGGGGAGGTTGGGAGGAAGCCCCAGCCCTAGCTGAAGATGGGGAGAAAGGAAAAGTCAATTTCCGTTATTGGCCTTACACCTGGTAGTTTGACCAGACTCCAAGAGATAGCCTCATCTGCAAGAGCATTTAGGAAATACAGATTATATTCCATAGACATTTAAAAAAGGACATAAAGTTTGGGGAGCAGTAATAAGGTAGGAAAGGAGAGGCAGGAAAAGATATAGGAAATTATCTAAAAATAGGATTTTTTTATTAAAAAGATTTTATTTTTATTTTCATTTTCCTCTCTCTTTGTGTGTGTGTGTGTGTGTGTGTGTGTGTGTGTGTGTGTACACCAGTAAGAGTCCAGAAGAGGGCATAGAGTTACGAGTGCTTGTGAGCTGCCTGATATGGGTTTGTGGAAATGAACCCAGGTCCTCTGCAGGAGGAGAAGAGGAGTAAGCTCCCTTAACCACTGAGACATCTCTCCAACCCCCCTAAAAATAGATTTTTTTTATAAAAAGTTTTAGATTTTATATTGATACATACTTAATGTTATATTGATATATAATGTTATAACAATAACAATATAACATCTTTACCATGTTTATATTAATAATCAATAATGTTTTATATTAATAACATAATTACTTATTTTGTAGAAAACATTGAAAAAAATGGCATGCCATTTGCGTATCACTACTAAATAGCTATCACAAGCATATTGCGAGTTGAATGTTGAACTCATTCCTCTCCAATATACAAGTATGGAAATTTCTTTGAGCCATCTTGGATGAAGTATTCTGATTTAGTAGAGAAGGCATGAATTTCAGGCTTGTAGTTGACACAATGGGGTTGACGGAACCACATCAGAAATTTCTCTGCACACTGGCAGGGAGGGCTTCTATTTGGTTCCCTCAATCTGTAGTCTTGGGATCAGTGTTGGCATATAGTAACACTCAGTAAATAAATGAATGTCTAGACAGGCTAGAATAGTGTAGAATATAGAAAATGAAATTCAGCATTCCAGACAGATGCAAATTATGTCATTTACATGTAGGAAATTAAAATACAGAATGGAGGAGAACCAAATTTAAAATGGTTTGTGTGCTATTTAAGCCCACTCTGCTAAAAATACTTATTTTAAGCCATTTTGTCAGAAGTGCAAGGACAAGGGATGTCATGATGTCACAGACTCCATCTTGCCTCCACCGTGAGAAGGTTAACAAGTGTTATGTCATAGGCTTCAAGCTTTTGCAGAGACCTCACAGATGCTGGCTTGTCTGTGAAAGCAACCTGAAAAAAAGTCTTATACAAGACAAAATGGAGAAACTCAGAAGTTCAGCCGGGAACAGGAAAGACCTGCTGGGGCTATTTGCTGCCTGGTAGAAGAGGACAGTGCTGTGGAGTTGTTGCCACAGGCTTGAGCCAGTGGGCTTATGTCAGTTACTAGGAAAAACTTTCTAACAACTAGGCTGTCTCTGAAAATGTAGTGCAGGCTCCCTGTCAATTGAAAAGTGGGTTCCTATACGCATGGAAAATCAAACCAGATGCCTGGTTAGACATTTCTAGTTCCAAGTTTCTATGCTTGGGGCTGGAGAGATGGCTCAACATTTGAGAGTACTTACTGCTCTCACAGATGACCTTGGTTCTGTTCCCAGGATCTGCATCAGGCCACCCATCGTCACCTGTGACTCCACTTCCAGGGGATCTGATCCTCTCTTCTGGCTTCCACAGGCACCCGCACACATGTGGTACAGTGGGATGCATAAACTCACATATGCACATAACATGTGTGCACACACAATGCATATACACATTTTAAGACATTTTTTAAGAATATAAAAAAGATTCTGTGCTTTACTATGCAGTAGTAAATCTCATGTGTTTTATTTCAGTGGGGCAAAGTATAGACCGCTCGCTTGAACTTGGGACAGTTTTGTGCTTCGTCTATGTCACTTTCCTTTGTGAAATGATCTCTTGCTTGCTTGCACAGGATGTGCGGCTCAGATGTTTCTCTTTGCTTGTCTGTTCTAAGATGGACTGTTGAAGACTTAGGTTCTGCCTAGATTCTGCTGACTGGGCAACTTTGGGGTGAAATCATGCAGCTTTATGCTGGTTTACCTGAAGATTAACAGGATCATGCTAAAAGTACATAGCAGAGTATCTGGGCATTATTAAACATTGTTATTATATCACCACAGCTATTTGGAATATCTGCATGTTCCAGTCGCATATCTGGAGAACCTGAACAAAAAGAATCAAGTACAAACACCTAGTTTGAGCCCCTTTGCTTCTTATGTCTGTGGAGGAGCCCCTTCTACCTTATATCACTTTCCTACAGCTGCCATCACAGGTTGCCACAAATTTAGTGGCTTTGAAGACTATGAATTTATTATCATCTTAGTAATGCTTAACCTAATGAAGTCCTAACCTGAAACTGAAGTGTCGGTGGATGTATGTTGCTTCTGGAGGCTCTAGATGAGACTTCCTTGCCTTGCCTTTCTAGCTTCTGGGGGCCTCTGCATTTCTGGGCTTATGGCCCTTTCCACCATCTGCAGATCCAGCATTTTCAGACTTACCATTGAGGTAATCTCCCCTCGTCATGTTTTTTGTTTGTTTGTTGTTTGTTTGTTTGTTTTTTACATTTAAATTCACTTGGGTTTTAAAAATGAATATTTTTAATCGAGTTTTTGTGTATTTCATACAATAAATTTTAATCATATTTAGACCCCCTCCCCCATTTGTACCCCCCCGCCGTAGTTCCCCTCCCCGAAAGATTTCATGGATTCTGTCTTATATGTTAAGGTCTATCTGGTCATGCTTTTGTACCCAGGTGTCCCCCTGTGCAAGTTCATGAACTGGGGTCCAGTCAGCCTATCTAGAGACACTCCCTTAAAGAAGATCTGCTCTCCTTCACCCAGCAGTAATCTGTTGTCCATAATTCCCCGGCTAACGTTGGGGCCTGGTGCCCATTTCCCTCGTTCTACACTGGGTTTTTGTCTGATTGAGTCAGCCTGGGCCTTGTGCTTGCTTTCACCCTTGCTACAAGTTCTCAGAGGCCTAAAAGCCTGTTTCCTTATGTTCACGGGGCAATCCCGAATCTTACAGTCTTTCTGACCCCCGTTCTGCAGTCATCCTTGAGCCATGGGTGGGTGACATTTACATACAGGAGTCCTGCCCAAGGACATGCACTCTACAGTCTCTTACTCTCTACACCTTGCCAGTTGTGATCTTCTCTGTATATCACACTCTGTTCCCTGAGGAAGCTTTGCTGGTGGGAGTTGAGGGATGCATTAGTATTCTCTCTCCCCCCCTATTCTGCTGTGTTCCATGAGCCTTAGGTGTAGAAGTTCTGCTGTAGATGTGTCACTTAGGACTGGGCATCTCTCAGACACATAGTCTCTGTGTTGTGACCAGTTGTGGAACTCTTAATAGCCCCTGTCTTTTGCAAAAAGAAGTTTCTTTGATGAGTGGTGTATGGTATACTTGTCTGTAAATATAAGGATACATAATTAGCATATAGTAGGAAATTTCATTTGTCTAGCGATATGATAGCAATAGGGTTTTAATAGGATCAATGATTTTTCTTGTTATAGCTCTAACTTTGCTATCTCACTCCTCTTTTCTTTTTTTTCCAAAAACGATTTTGAGACAGGGCCTCACCTCAGATTAGCCTCAAATTTATGCATCTGAGGCTGCCCTTAACCTCTGGATCCTCCTGACTCCCTGTCTCAAGTGGCGGGATTGCAAGCATGACTTGTTTTCCATTATAGGGACCCTCAGCATTAAGCAACAGAGAGTCCAGGAAATTCTCCTCATCTCAAGATAAGATTCATAGTTTAATTTTGTTTATTAAGTTGCTTTTATCCTATTAGGCCTCATTCCCCATGATCAGAGGGTTAAGATATACCTGTTTAGAGATGGAGATTGGACACCTGAAATCACTGAGATTATATATCTTACCTTAAGCATCCCAATTTTTAAATTTTTATTTACTTTTATTTTGTGTGTATAAACATTTTGCCTCTGTGTATGCTAAATGCCCTGAGTGTATGCAGTGCCCTTGCTGCAATCCAGAAGAAGGCATTGGATCCCCTGCAACTGGAGTTAGAGATGGTTTGTTAGCTGCTATTCGGGAAACTGAACCAGAGTCCTCTTCAAGAATAAAAAAATAGCCAGTGCTCTTAGACTGCTGATTCATCTCTCCAGCCCCCATCCTGATTAAAAAAAAAAATATTGCAGTGATTTTGCTCTGAATTTGTGTTCTCTAGTGTCATTCTTTGAAGACGCCATATTGAGCCACAGCCTGAAGGAATTGAGGAAGGGGAATGATAGACTAGAAATGAAAAGCCAAAGAAAGGTCTTCTGTGTGCCATTGCAGAGAACGGAATGCCCAGTGCAGTAGGATCCACAAACTTGGTGTGGGTGCTGTGCTTGCTTTTCTTAGAAAGCATCTTGGACATTGAAGTACTTTAAAGGTACTTTTCCTGGTAATGAAGACACTAAATGTGAGTTTCCCAGGAGCTGTAGAGCTGGGTGTGGTGTGGGGGCAATTTTCTTGTCCCCACAGACCGCAGGAAGGAGCTCTCCTTGGCCTTGGAGATATTTGGCAACACACTATCATGGTAGATGTATTTCTAGAGAACACCCCACTCCATATAATTCTTAGAGTTCTCTGTTACTTACTTTTCTTGTTGCTGTGATGGAATCCCTGACTAACAGCCAGATGAAGGAAGAAGGTTTATTTTGGCTCATAGTGTGAGGGGAGGGGATTTCAGTCTATCCTGGCCATGCAGACCTGGTGGCTGTCTGGCTGTGTGGGCAGTGGGAGCTGTAGCCAGGGCTTTCTCACAGCTCAGATCAGGGAACACAGCATTCTACCTGGAATTGAGCCAGGCTGTGAACCTCAAAGCATGACCTCAGTGATCCTGTGTTGCCAGCCATTTTGCCACAAATCAGTGCTACAAGAAGGAGTCTATGGAAGAGGGTTCACATGCAAATGGGGATAATTAAGATCTTGAGATAGCTGTAGTTTCATGTTCATCCTTAGATGAACCTAATGTTATATAGAACCTAATGTTCTATATCTTTTTGAGTAGTTAAAGGAATATGTCCTTGAATTGGGTTATCTCCCCTCTTAACTGTGTGGCTTTGAAGCAGGGTCTCTCTGTAGCCCCAGCTGGTCTAGAACTTCCATACTGGCCTTGATCTAATAGTGATCTGCCTGCCTCTGCCTCTGCCTCTCCTCTGCCTCTCCTCTGCCTCTCTGCCTCTCCTCTGCCTCCTCTCTGCCTCTCTTCTGCCTCTCCTCTGCCTCTCCTCTGCCTCTCCTCTGCCTCTCCTCTGCCCCTCTGCCCCTCTGCCCCTCTGCCCCTCTGCCCCTCTGCCCTTCTGCCCCTCTCTGCCCCTCTGCCCCTCTGCCCTTCTGCCCCTCTGCCCCTCTGCCCCTCTCTGCCCCTCTCTGCCCCTCTCTGCCCCTCTGCCCCTCTGTCCCTCTGCCTCCGCCTCTGCCTCAAGTGCTGGGATTAAAGGAGTGTACCACCATGCCAGGCTTAGGAAGGATCTTAACTCTTGTGGGGCTCCCCAGCCCTCTGTGTATAATCATGAGGCTGTGGCCACTATAAGTCCAGCCTGCTATTTGCTTTCCACTCCATGATACCAGTCCTCACTGGATCTTTTTGCATGTCCTTGCCTGCCGACTGTCTTTGATCTGACTCAGCGGCTTTGCTAGAAGTATCAGTGACTTAAAGTAGTCATTAATTGAGGGGCTAAGAAAACAGTTAAGAAATGTAAAAAAGTGGACTTTGGTGATAACAGCATTTAGCGACAGATTCTTAATTTTAGATGTTTATATGTGATACTACTTTATAAGAGTAGTCTATATGAGGAGGACAGGCAAGAAACCTTCCCTAAGGCAGAGGCCAGAGCACTGTTGCAGAGAGCTCTTTAAGGTCAGATGCGGTTTGCTCATTTATTTATCTGATACATTTATTGGGTGTGTGTGCTAAATTAACAGGAGCTCAGATCAATCTGTCAGAGAATAAAACTATTATTCCAGTAGAAGAAGAAGAAAAACAAATGGTACAAAGAACACATCCTGTTAGGTAGTGCTCAATGTTTTGAAGGAAAATAAATCAGTATGAGGCAGTCAAAGGGCACAAGACTCTTGGGGCCAAAGAAAACCTCTCTGAGAAGGTGGCATTTGAGCAAAGACCCAAGAGCAGGGAGGAAGGAAGAACTGATTTGGACGATGGGCTTAGTAATGTTCCTGTAAGGCATTCCCCACATTTCTCCAGATCATCCCTGGCCAGGCTCCGTCTACCAGACTCTCTCTGATCTATTACATCTCACTAAACTAGGCTTATTGTCATATTAGATTCATCAACAGTGCTTTTTAGAATTCATGTTGTTTTGTACATCAGTAACATCAGTGGCTTGGCTTTTATTTTCAGTTGTGAGAGTTAATGTCAGGGCTTTGAGTATACTAACTAGTTAAGCTCTCTGACACTAAGACACCTTTAGTCTGTCTGTGTTCCTTTTGATTGTTGAATAACTTACTTTCTCCCCTCTCCCTCCCTCCCTCTCTTAGATAGGGTCTCAGGCTGATTTTGAACTGTCTAGTTAAGGCTGGCCTTGAACCCTGTGATTACAGGTGGGCAGCGGTTCCATGCCCAGCCTGAGTAGCTTTCAGCTGAATGGTATGACTTATTTAGGTATTTATGTGTTATTGGACATTTACAATGCTTCCAGTTTGAGGCCGTTATTAAGGAAGGTGCTACAAACATTTGTATGTGGAGAAATGTATTTCCTTTATTTTAGGTAAATTCTTAGAAATAAAATGTCCGGCTTGTGAGTCTGGTTTGGGAGGAAGCTGCTGTTGTATAAGGAATTGTCGAGTGTTTTTCCAAAGATACTGAATAGTTTTCTGTGCTCCCTGGCAGTGTACGATTTCATTCGAACTTGGCATTGTCAGTCTTTTTAATGTAGCCATTCCGGTGTTGAGCATTTACTATGATTTTAATTTGCATTTGAGCATCTTTCCGTGTGCTTATTGGCATGTGCATGTCTTCTTCTGTGCAGTGTCAGTTTCAGTGTTTGCTGATTTGGGGGGTATAATTTGTAGGATGGAGGTACACTAAATTACTTTCCAACAAGGGGGTGCAGAAGTGGGAGAATTCTGTGGACTGGAGAGGCAGGAGGGAAACCAGGTAAGACACGCAGTCCGAGAGAACGGCCAGGGGCTTAGCCCCAGTGGCCCCAGTGCTTTGTGAGTGGGTGACCACCTGTTCCTGTTTGGCTGGGAATGTCTCGGGTTCCCAGGTGGCGGACATGTGCCAGGCCTGAGCAAGGCCTCTGCAGGGTGAGGGTTCTTCCTACCCTCACATTTTGTAGAGGGAAGATATACTCCACTTGCAGGGAGGCACTGTGCTTTGAGTTTTAGTTGTGAGCACTGGTGGAATTATTAGTGGCCAGTGACCACTGGAAGACCACACAGCCCTTGACCAGCAGCAAGTGCAGTGCCTGAGTGAGGCCCAGCCCTTCTGCCTATGCAATGCATAACTTACCTGTGGAGTTAGGGACACAGGGAATATTGCTCTTGCAGTTAGGAAAATCATAAACAAATATGTACAGTTATTAGATTCATCTATTTTGTTTGAGTTGTAGTTTTCTGACCAAATTCAATTGTCACTCCAAGAACTAAGTCATTGAGCCCTACCAGTCAGTCCTTCACACCTTACTATAAAATAGTTTGTAAAAGCCTTTCCTCAGAATACACTTTGGTTTAGAGAGGAAAGTCCTGGGCCTAGCAATGAGGGACTACTACTAAGGATAAAATTCACAAAATCTTGAGAGAATTAGGAACAAAGAATGAAATTCATCTTAGTGTTGTGTGCACAGTCGTGTTGCTAGGCAGAGAAGAAATGCGTGTGCACCACTGTACGGAGCTCGAGATGGAGAAAGCCACCGCTACTTTCTTTCCTTTGTGTAGTGTTAAGGGAAGGTTGGGCTTTGATCTATTTGCTATTGATTTCATAGACTCCTATTGTTCCTAACATACTTGTACAGTGTCCTGTATCAGTTGTGTATTGTTCCTTGTTTCAGTCCCTGTTGCTCTTGCATAGCATAAACAGTAAGCAGTCATCTTTTGTCTTACATTACCCTAGAGGAGCTAGATGGAAACTTCCTTGTAGATAATATTACTGCTTTATTTTTGTGTCTTTCTTTAATAACACTCAACATGTTTTGGCATTTTTCTTCTTAATGTTTATTAAATGCCCTCAGCATGCTCAGTGCTATTGAAGGAATATGAAAGACACGGTTCTTGCCAATATAAGAGACATGCATATAATAAATGAGATGTAAATATGCTTATATATGTGTGTTTCTTTCTTAGACAGTGATAGGTTACTTTGTTTGGATGAGACAGCATAGTTGGACTAATGTACACTGTTCCTTCTGCTGCTTTTTTGCAAACAACAGTGTCTCAACCCACAACGTTGAGGGCCATGGTCTTGGCAGCAGTGGTACTTGAGTTAAGGCAAAATGAAACCATTTTTTCCCTCTGAAATCAGCCTTAATTTGATAGTTCTATATTATGTCTGCGAGGGACAGTAAACATTGGAGCTCTGCTATCTGTGATTTTAGTAATTCAGTGATACTGATTTCAGATTATTCAGTAATCACGGAGATACTGTTTGTTGTGTTGAGTTGGGAACAGACAAGGAAAAGAAGGTCCTTGTCAGTGTTTCCCCCTTTCTGCAACAGTTGGTTAATATTCTAGTCAGGGCATGTACTTTTATGTTTTACTCACTGTGTCTTGGAGTTCAGTCCACTTTTACTCATAGAGAATTAATGACTTGTTGTTCGCTGCTGGATGTTTGGACATTTATAAAATTTGCTGCGACATCTGACTTTACATGGGTTCTGGGGATCTGAACTTGGGTCCTCATGCTTCTGTGGCAGGAGCTTTCCCCATTGAGCCATCTCTCCAGCTCCTTAATAATCTTATCCCCTATTCACTCTGCCCACTTGTGAACTTTGCAGCTTGCAGTCGAGGAAAACAGCTCCCAAATACGGCTAAATGATTTGTCCAAGGTCCAAATCTGTTTAAGTCCAGACAGAGGGTCCATTTTTCAACTCCATACATACTGCTTTAGACTGGGATTCTAGTCTATACTGGAAAGACCTCAAAGGGTTAGAATATGTCCTCAGGATGAACTTCATCTACAGTTTGAGCTTAATAATTGAGTTGAATTCAGCTATCTTCCATAACCAAAGAGATTCTGTTACAGCTGAGATGTTGCGACATTAAGCACACTAGCAATTTTCACATTAGTGATGATCATCAGTTCTTTTGCTTTTCTGTGTGTTTTTTGTTTGTTTGTTTTGTTTTTTAGTGTGTGACAAGTTTTTATTTCAACCTTGGGCTCTGCTTGAACTCACTACGGCCCAAGGCTGCCTCTGAAGTCCTGGTCCTCGAGCCCTCACCTCCTGAGTGCCGGGATTATAGGCATGCACCTCCAGACCTGCTAACGATCAGTCCTGTAAGGCTCTTCCTCAGGGTCTGTGCATTCCTTTCCTCCAGAACTGATAGATTTACCCTAGAAATACCTGTACACCTACATGAGATTTTTTTTTTTAAGATTTTTCATTTAGAAGATCACACAGCCACTCCTCAATTCTGCCCATAATGCCTCAGATTCTTAACACCTTCTGTACACACTCATGGGCAGAGCTACAGCCTGCAGTCTTATCCTCATCACTGGCTGCTGCTCAGAGCCCAGGACCACTGAGATGGAGGACTGCTGGGATTTCCCTGCCTTCGTCTTGTACTTGTGTTTCATGTCAGGATTTCTTCTATGGAGATCAGGGTATTTTCTACTTGAATAAAAAATAATGTGAGGCTTCTGGGGGCTGGCGAGATAGCTCAGTGGTTATGAGTACTGACTGCTCTTGCAGAAGACTCTTGTTTGAGTCCCACCACCCACATGGCAGGTAACAGCTGTCCTAACTCCAATTCTAGGGGACTCCAACACCCTGTACTGACCGTCGTGGGCACTGCATGACAAGGGTGCACATATACATATGCAGGCAATACACTCATACATATAAAATAAAAACAATAAATAAAATATAAAAAAGTGAGGCTTCTGACATGCTCTCAACTTTTAGTGATAACACACATCTCAATTACCGCAGAAAGTCTCAGGGAGGGGGTCATTTCTAAATGGTGCAGAGCAAGGGGAAGCAGCATGATAAGCAGAGGGGCCTTAGAAATAAACCACTTTTCACACCCCAAAAGCTAACTTGGACCAATGGCTTTTAAATTAAGAAAGCCCAGGGTTTACATTGCATCAACTGGACATTATCCTCACAGTGGTCATTCATTTAGGGTAGAGCCTGAGTGCCTGGAGATTTAGTCATTTATTGCATTTGCCTGAAGCAAGGAAAGTGTCACTGTTAAAGAATGGAATATGAGTAGTGCAGTGGTCTTAGAAATTAACTAGTCCAAAGTCCAATTTTAGAGAAAAGGGAACACAGGCTCAGGAGTACATACTATTCAGCTGTGGTGTCAGCCGAAACACCGGCCAGTAGACACGAGTTCTCTGTCTCTGTGGTCTGGTTCCGTTTTCATCTGGTGATCTCCCCTTTCTCTCTCTCTCTCTCTCTCTCTCTCTCTCTCTCTCTCTCTCTCTCTCGTGTGTGTGTGTGTGTGTGTGTGTGTGTGTGTGTGTGTGTTCAAGTATGCATAGAGAGCAGAATTCAACATTGGCCATCTTCATCAGTCATTCTCCATCTTTTAAAAACTTTCCTCTTCCTCCTCCTCTTCCTCCTCCTCCTCTTCTTCCTCCTCTTCCTCTTCCTCTTCCTCCTCCTCTTCCTCCTCTTCCTCCTTTTCTTCCTCTTCCTCCTCCTCCTCTTCTCATTATCATCATCATTGTATGTGTACATATGGTTTATGTGTGGGGGTGTATATGTGCTGTAACATGCATGTGGGTATCAGAGGACAATATTTTGGAATCAGTTCTTATCTTTCATCTTTGTTTGGGTTCTGATGATCAGACCTAGGGCATAGACTTAAACAGGAAATCCCTTTATCCAATGAGCCAGCTTGCTTCCCTGTTGCCATATTATTTTGAGACAGAGTTCCTCAGTGAACCTGGAGCTCACTGATTTGGTAGACTAGCTGGCCAACCAACTCAAGGCATCCTCTACCCTCTTCACCTCTGTGCCCAGCAATGAGTTAACAGACACATACCACCATGCCTGATTTTTATGGGATGTTTGCCCGGGTCCTAATGCTTGTACAGCAAGAGCTTTATTAGCCCCACCCCCACCACCCTGTGACATGCATTTTAAACCTTCTGAGAGAATATGTTGTTGAGGTCTTTGTTCATTTGTTTATCTAAAGTGGTCTGGAGCATATTTGCAGACCTAACATTTTAACAAGAAAAGACACAAAAACAGAAGGTTAAAATGTAAAAGATAGGCTAAGATAAAGTGTATCAAGCTATTTATATCCCAGAAGCAGAGGCATTCAAGAAGTTGCCATTCCATATTGAATTTGTCAGTGAGTGAGTGAGTCTGTGCATCTGTACTATCTGCCGAAGTCAGAGACTAAGTAATGCTATCTTTGTGAATGATCAACTGCTTAAGACATGCTTCAAATTAACTGTATAAATAATCTATCAGCGTCCTCATTGTCCATTTCTCAGAGCAAACAAAACACAGTGTGCTTTTATAACTGGAGAGCTATTTGATTTTTTTCTTCTTTCCCACATTTGGATATAGATTGATATAGAATTACTTCAAATGCTGCATATAAATTAAATATTAAATAGGAGCTATGCGGAGGCTAACCTGCCCCATTAGAATCTTTAGTTCTTTAGTCACTTCCTCAAGGACACTGTGTTTCATATGACATGTCCTTCTTTTGAAAAGTGATCACCAAGGTTCAAGTGACATTTAAGTACATCAGGCAGCTGCATAATTTATGGATGTTTTTGTTTTGTATTCTTTTTGTAATGAAACAAGAAAATAGAGTGTCTTGAGACATTAACATGATCCCCTGTGCTTTCTCCCACCTTGGCTCTGCAGATTGGTGCCCTGAAGGACTACTACCACTTCTACCACAGCAGGACCATTAAAAGGTCAGTTCTCTCCAGCAGAGGAACCCACAGTTTCATTTCAATGGAACCAAAGGTAAGAAAAACCAGTTGCGGGGAGATCAAGAAGCAGAGCTTCTGCATTTTTCATTGGTGATAACCCTGGGAGCCAGTGACCAGCACCAGCGCGAGGCTCCTGTTTCTCGGCCTGTCACACTATCCTTTGGCTCAGCATCTGCCTTCAGAAAGCAGTATGCAGTGACTTGATTTGTATTGCTGTGTCCTTGTCAACCGGGTGCAGAGCAGCCCTGGGGTCGCCACAGGTTGGAACTCTGCTGCAGACTGCAGTGGGGCGGCAGCTGGAAGATGCTCAAGGGCGTGAAGGGCGTGCTACCTGTTCCCATGCAGCTCGAGGTGCTGTGAGCTCCATGGGAGGGCTTTTCCAGGCACCTTTAAGTCAGGCTTTGGGCTACATGAATACTTGTTACTAGAACTAGACCACGTCTGGGACAGGAGCTGTGCTTGAATCCAGAAGAGCAGAAGCCAGCTCCTGCTTTGGGGGTCTCAACAAATACTCATTTTGCAATAAGTCCTTTTGGGTTGTAGGAAGCATATTTCTGGGAGACCCTAGAAGGAAGCATGATTCATTTAGGTGTCCCCTTTGATAAGGTGAAGCAGCTCTGACATGAGAAATAGGAAGCTGTGAGACATTAGGGACAAACTAACAGAAGACAGGACTCTGATGTCAAGTTGAATATGTGTCTTTATCAACTGAGCTGGAGGAAGGAACTGACTTCTGTAGCACTAGCTTTCCCAAACATGCCTGGTGAAGAAGCAGCAAAGGCAGCAACTTGCCAGGTCCTCCGTGGGCTCATGGTGTGTACTTGGTGGACTTGCCTTTCCCATTCCAGCATGACTTTGGCTTGCCAACAATTTCAAATAAATTGATATACCAATCCCCAGTAGGAAGCATAGCAACTTTAGCTAAAGGTTCTTAGAAAATTATATTCCTTGTTGGTGACTCGGATTCCCATGCAGATCAGTATACAGATTGGAGTCCTGCCCTCTGTTATGTGACATGGTTTCCTTTAAGATTTCCCTGGAATATTATGACAAAGAGTTAATGACTACAGACTTGTAGCTGGTAATTTAAAAAAAGCACACACACACATTTTTTTCAGGTCTCAGCCTTCTGTCTGGCATATCCCCTAATATCCATACTTTAGTGACCTATAGATAATATGTATATATTTCATTTCAATTTGGGCTTTAATTTTTCTGGAAAAGTAATCTATTGGGACAGTTTGAATTTAGCTATAGTTTAAAAGCAAAATCACATTTTTCATCTGTTAAACAACTTGGCAATTAAAATGGTTTCAGTTTCAAACTTCATATGCAAGGTTCATATAAATTTGAAAAGTTGGTTTGAGAATTAAGGACAGACTCAATCCAGACTTGGTTCCCCCAGGGAAGGACTTACCAAGTATAGAGCTATTTTAGTGCTTGCTGTTGTCTTGATCATCTTGGTTTTCTCCTGATCTCTGTACATAAAATAGCTCATGAATGATCCAGCAAAGACCTTTGGATCCTGGGACACAGTACCTGGAGCATACACCTCTCACTCAGGCCAGGCTGCAAGGCCAGGTAGGCCAGCACCTGTGATTCCTCTTTCTCCTTAGTAAAGAGAATAGCTGAGGGCAGGGTCTCTCCTACTTTTCTCTCCATTCTACCCTTTCTGCCCATCACTGCCACCCAGCCATTTACAGAGGAGGGCACAGTTCTTCCAGCTTTGCAGGTGAAGCACCACGAAGCTGGATTCCTCAGATGTATTGTAGTCTACTGACTCACTGGCTGAGTCTGCAGCCTTACCGTGGGCATTTGGGATAAGGAGACGTGCTGGTTCTCTAAGGGAGCTCCCTTCCATGTTGGTGATTCCCTCAGCAAGTTTCCGGGACCCCCCCCCCATAGGACGATGCTCCTCAGAAATGGGGTTTGGGGAGGGAGAGGAGGTTTCCTCCTCCAACTTTTTCAATAAGCTAAGACCCAGTTATCATTCTTTTTTCAAAGTTAACAAAACAAAACAAAAATCAACCTTTTAATTTAGAAAGCAGTTAGAGAAATAGCTTTCCAGATTCTCCACAGTTGCTTGATTACGCTTTCTCATTTTATCTGTACACACACATATACACACACACATACACATACACACACATATACACATACACACACCTGCATATTTCCTGAACATTTAAAAGTAAATTATAAATATACTCCTTCAGTTCACAATCCAATAAATATTATGCGGGCTGGGGATATATGTTAGGGGTAAATTCTTTGTATACCAAGTACAGTGTCTTGGGTTGGGGTCCAAATACCACTAAATAAGTAAATAAGTAATTTCATTGTGTATTCAGTAAAAACCAGGTCATGCTCTACTATAATAACAAATACAGTAGTGAAAGTCTGGAGATCAGTATCGATTCAATGTTGTCTTTTTTACATTTTAAAAATTTGTTAATTTTATTTTATGTCGATGAGTATATTGCCTACTTGTATGTAGGTGTGCCAGGTTGTACAGTGTGTGCATAGGTCAGAACTGGAGTTATGCATGGTTGTTAGCCGCTATATGGGTGCTGGGAATTGAACCTGGGTCCTCTGCAAGAGCAGTCAGTGCTCTTAACCACAGAGCCATCTCTCCAGCCCCCAGCATTATATTTTAATGTACAGACTTTCTTTTCATTCTCTGTGCATTCTTCTCTCACCCATAGTAACACTTAGTTGTCTTGTCTCCCAAGTCCTCTGTACTCTGTTAAGCCCTTCACCCTTCTTTTCTTTTGCTAAATCTTTCAGAAAGGTGGTACAGGCCAAGCAGTTGACATGGTGTGCTTTGAATTGGGTGTAGCTTTCCTCCTGACTGGGCTCAAGTTTAGTGGTGCTGGGAACATTTTTGGCAAGATCGCCAGGGACAGATGCACAGCTCTTGGTGCACTGGGTGGGAAGGGACAAGATGTTCATTTACCCCATTATTATATGGATTGACTTTAGCCACATAGTTAGGATGGTTCTACAGACTATTTTATAATTGTTATTCTCATTGGGTGTGGTGATACATGCCTGGTAATCTCAGCACTCAGGAGACCGAGGCAGGAGGATCATGAGTTTGAGGGTCAGACTTGTGAACATAGTAGGATTCTCACAAAATAAGTAAATAAACAATGAGAGCTATTTTTTTCTTTTCTTACCCAATAAGTACTTTATAAATCCAGTATTTCTACACCACTATTATAGTCACCTGAACAAAAAGCCTTTTTTTTTTTTTTTTTTTTTTTGTCCCTTTTTGAGACAGGCTCCCTGTAGCCCCAGCTATCCTGGAACTCACTCTGTAGACCAGGCTGGCCTTGAACTCACAAAGATCCGCCTGCCTCTGCCTCCCGAGTGCTAGGATTAAAGGCGTGTACCACCACGCCCGGCTCAAAAAAGCCTAACTTTTAAATGTAGTTTTTAAGAGTGTCCCCAAACTTGGAGAACACGCCGTGCCCTCAGATGTTTCCTAGAACTGTGCTGATGGAACTATCTCTGGAACTCTGTTTCTGTAACTGTGTCCGGGTGTCAGGCTCCACCCATAATTTTATTCAAAATGAGTTCTCCAGCTTCAACTGGGGAAGTCCAATCTTGGTTCCACCCCAATCTTAAGAGACCATTTGGCCTTTTCATCCCTAGTTCTAGAATAGCTCAATCATCCTTCCCTATCTTCATTGTGTGCAGTGGAGATGGGTGTGCTATCTTTCAGGAATTTGATATGTTAATTCTCAAGCATATCTACATTCATTCATCTTTTTGAGTGGATTACCAGATAAAGGTTCCCAGGAAACAAGATCAGTTGCCCAGGTCAGAAGACACAAGAGCACATGGTTTTGCTGGGGTTAATTAAAAGTCATTAGTCCAGATTATGCCCATTTATAAAAGTCATTTCCACAAATAAATGCTTTGTAGGAAGATATTTAGAGACTATGTATATTAGCCTATTTTCTGTTGCTATAACAAAATATCCGAGACAGTAATTTGACATTTATTTAGGACATATTTTTGAAGGCACCAGCTCTGGCAAGAAGTCCCCCTGACTGTATTACCGAATGGATGTATTATCATGGTAAGAGTTTGTATGAGAGGGAGGGTTTACATAGCTAGACAGTAGGCCAGTAACTGGGATAGGCTTGCTCTTTTAAAAACAGTACTCTCTCGTGGGACTGACTGGGGTCCCCTGATAACTACTTTAATCCCTCCTGAGGGTTGCACCTCAGGACCCAACACCTTCCCACAAAGCCCCCAGCTTGTAAATGTCCCATTAAGTCTTGATATTGCCATACCAGTGACCAGGTTTTCAGTACATGGCCACACCCAGACAATAGCAAAGAGCAAGTGTGGGTGTTGTTTGCTCTTTTGGGAAGATCTCCTTTCCCTTAAACTTAGGTGTGTATTCGGTGAGTGACTGGCATGCCAGAGCAGAGGCACATTTGCGGGCATGTGCCATGGGAAATGGCTTTGTGGATGGCATTGGCGATGTGAACTTGACGTTACTGTCAACTGCCACCTTCTCAAGAAAGGGAAAATAGCAGGTTGAATTTCAGGGAATATGTGCACTAAACAGACGGCTCTAGAAAATTGCATAGCTACTTTTTGCTTTACTTAGAAGATTCCAAAGAAGGAAATGCCAAAGTTGCAACATTGTCAGAACAGGATCTTGATGCTAAGAAAGTTGTGTGGTCAGTTGGGGTGCATGAGCCCTGGGAGCTAGAATAACCTTGATTCCCATGTTAACATTACCTTATGATTATCCCTTTAAATGACAGGACTTACAGACTTCTAAGATGAAAGAACTAGTATAACAGTAACATTGCTTGGCAGAAAGGCTTGGTATGTTTTACAGTGGTGGGGCAATAAGTTTTCCATTTTTCTTTGAGAGTGAGTGTGTGTGTGTGTGCCTGTGTGCGTGTGTGCGTGTGTGTGTGTGTGTGCCTGTGTGCATGCGTGTGTGTGTGTGTGTGTGTGTGTGCATGTACATGTGTGAATGCCAGTTCCTCAGAATTCCAGAAGAGTTTGAGTTACAGATGGTTATGAGCTGCCTCACATGGGTGCTGGAACTAAACTCACATCCTCTAAGCAGTATGTGCTCTTAACACTGAGCCATTTCTCCAGCCATCTGAGATCTTCCTATTAACTGGTGTACAACTCTTTGCCAGTCTGAATGTTTTAGTCCAGGAGGCATGCTCTGTAGGAGAATGGTGCACAGAAGCTCCTCACGTGCTCTTCTGCTGTGAGGGACAAGGGGAGCAGGGAAGAGAGTTTGATTTCATTGTCATTTTTTACCAGAAATAGAAAAACCCAGATCCCAAGTTTTTGATATGTAAGATGTATTGGAGTCAATTAAAAACAACAGCAACAACAGACAACTAGCCACCCATAAACTGCCATTAAGTTAGGTTCTAAGTACTGACAATATGTGGCCAACACACGGGCAAGCTCTCTTTCTTCCCATTAGATTTTATCTGGAAGGTTCTGACCTATCCATCTGTTGTCTTCTCCAGTTCTTTTCTGATCTTTCAGTGTTGTGCAGATCCATTTACTCCCATCCAGGATGGATTCAGCCTGCACTACAGACCAAGAGAGAGCAACAGTTCTTCCTGAGTTCCTGTGTGAGGGTCTTCCACATCCCATGGATATGTATGGCTGCATATCTCACTGTGGCAAAACCACCCATGGGCTGTTATTGTCCTGGGGTCATAGGCTCCTGCAATTCAGTCCTTTTCTCTCCAACACTGGCATGGTTTCCTCTGCACTAAAGAGAATGCTTTCAGATCTCTTTGAATATGTCCAGTAACAGAGTTCACTACCAAATAATAGAACATTTCTACATTTAAAGAGATTTACCTTATTAGTTTTTTTTTAACTTTTTTTAAATTTTATTTTTTTATTATGTATATGAATGTACTCTCTGCATGTAGGTCTGTGCACCTGTGTCGTGCAATGCCATGGAGGTCAGAGGGTGTCAGATTCCCCTGAACTGGAGTCAAAGACGGTTCTCAGCCGCCATGTGGGTGCTGGGGATCGAACCTGGGTCCTCTGCAAGAGCAGTTGGCTTACCTTATTAGTTTTAAACTGCTTGTCTTACTTTCAGGTAAGAACAGTGGCTGTTTTGCAGAGGGCCCAAGTTTGATTCCTAGTACCCACATGGTGGAACACCACCATCTGTAACTCCAATTCCATGAGATCTGAGACCCTTTTTTGTACTCCATAGGCATTGCACAGCACACATACACTTACACACATGTAGGTGATACATTCATACACACAAAATAAAAATAATAAAAAATTTAAAAATTATAAATACTTGAACCCTTTGCTTATTCTATTGGGAAAGACATTATCTCCAGTTAATGTAGACCAGGATTAAGCTCAAGGCTGGAGGTCCCAAGCATACCACAACACTTGTATGTAAGCCATTTTCTGTGATGAGAACTGAGTGAGCATTCAGGCATTGGCTAGTGTGGAGGGGGTAGGAAGAGGACAGTCAGGAGAAATGAAGTAAGACTTGTGAAAGAAGAAGCTAAGCTCAGGTTGCAGCTTGCAGCCTTTTGTAGATTGGATTTTCACATGTTTGGAGCTCCCTGTTTTAGTCTCAAGACTGGTGCATCTCTGTCCACATCATGGAAAAACCTCACACACCCACTTCATCAGCCAGATCCCCCCAGAGTTTCATTTTCAATTCCTGAATAGTTTTTTTGCTGTTGATCCAGGAGGCAGCATTACTTACCATGATCCCATTTGGAGAATCCCCGGGAGATTTAAGTACAGGTGAATAGCTAATCACATACTTGCCCAAGGAGAGGATCTTGGAGGGCAAGGTAACCTTAAAGAAGTAGGTATGCTGGGTACCTGAGATCAGCCTTAGAAACTGGTCCTTGTCACAAATGATTTTTCCATTTGGGCTGGTGTATCTTTTTTTTTAAATTTATTTATTTATATATATATTTTTTATCAAATCTAGACCTGTGTCCCCCCCATGCCCCCACCCCACCAGAGCTCATGCATTCTGCCAAACATGCTTTTCATCTCTTTCTCAGTCTTTCTCAATATTCTCCATGTGGAAGTTGACTGTTTTGAGCAGCAGTTCACTGTTTCAGTCAGTTCTTTGATGCAGTCCTTTCTGTTGATGTTGTTGTTGTTGTTGTTGTTGTTGTTATTTCCAATATGCATCACTCCCAACTGCTTTGGACAAAATCCCAAGGGGCCATACATAAGAAATACTTACAACTAGGTAATTGGCACTAGCATCCACAGATGAGGGATATCATTCGTCCTTTGTTTTTCTGGGACTGTGTTACTTCACTCAGCATGATATCCTCTAGCTCCAGCCATTTTCCTGCAAAGCTCATGATGTCATCTTTCTTTACTGCTGCATAGAACTCCATTGTGTAGATGTACCACATTTTCTCTATCCACTCATCAGTTGAGGGGCATTTGGGTTGGTTCCAGCTCCTTGCTATTGTGAAGAGAGCTGAAATAAACATGGCCGCGCATTTATCTCTGTGGTGGGGTGTGTTTTTTGAGGTACATTGCCTGAAGTGTATGGCTTGTCAGTTGGACGGTTGGGGGCAAGGTTCATCAAGTCTTCGAGGTTTCTTATCACAACTTGCTTTTCCAATATGTGCTGCACGAGTTCGTCATTCCCACCAGCTAAGTGGAGAGATGTTCCCCTTTCCCCAACAACTTCTCCCAGCACTTGGTATCAATTGTTTTCTTGATCCTAGCCAGTTCTTATCTGGAGTAAATGAGCTGTTTAAAAAAGTTGTTTGTTTTCATTGCATTTCCTTAATGATTAGTGATGTTGAACACTTTTAAGGTACTGTTTTCTTCCAGACGATTTCTAATTCCTTCACTTGGTGAAGTCTCTTGGTTCAGCTCTTTTCTCCATCATTGAGTGGGTTATTTGTTTCTCTCTCTTATTTTTTTGGATAATTTATATTTCTGGAATCAATGGCTTTGGTCCAATGTGTTTCTTGGTGGTGAAGGTTTCCTCCCACTCATGTGGGATTTCTTCACTTACTTGATTGTTTCTATTGATGTATCGAACCTTTGAGTTTAATGAGGTCCCAATTGTCAATTGTCCATGTATTTTTGTGCAGCTGCGGTCTGAGTTTAAGAAGTCTTTTCCTACACCAATGTCTTGTAGTCCTGCTGTCCAAGTTCTCTTCTAATCACTTCAAGAGTTTTTTGATTCACGACGTGAGGTCTTAATCCACTGGGAATTGACTTTTGTACAGGGGCAAGAGATAGGGGTTTAACTTCACTCTACAGGTGGCGATCCAGTTTTTGCTAACATCACTTGTTGAAGATGATGTTCTCTTCCTCCAATGTGGTTCTCCTTGGGCAGCCTCTTGTCATAATATTGAGGTGGTTTGAAAATTGTATGTGCTTGTAGGTTTGGATCTTCAGTTTTATTCCATCTTGTCAACTGGTCTGTTTTTTGTGCCGGCTCACCATGTCCAAGGTGTTTTATGACTTATAGCCCTTTATATAGTTTGAAGTCTGGAAAGAAGATCCCCCCGTGTGAGCCTTTTGTTCTCAGATTGTTTTGGCTTTCGGGGTCTTTTTTTTTCCAAATGAATTAAGGACTTTTTTTTTTTCCCAAGCACTGCGAAGAAACTCTTGGGATTTTTATTGGGATGCATTAAATCTGTATAAGAGTTTTGGTAGAAGGACATTTTACAATGTTAATTTCCCATATCATGGAGATGGGAGGTTTTTCCATCTTCTGATGTCTTCTTCATTTCTTTTTTTATATTTTTGGTGTTTAAAATTTTTGTTGTAGAGAATCTTTGGTGTCTTTGGTTAGGTTTGTTCCTAGGTATTTATTGTTTTTGAGGGCTATTGTGAGTGGGAAAGGTTCTCTTTAGTTCTTTCTTCCAGTTGCTTGTTTGTTGGGTAAAAGAAAGGCCATTGGCATTTTTTTTTTTTTAGATTAATTTTGTATCCTGCCTACTTTGCAGAAGCGGTTAAGCAGTGATTGTCAGGAGTTTTCTGGTGGAGTTTTTAGCATCCCTAAGTAAACAATTCTCGCATATCAGCAAAAAGGAGATAGCCGTACTTCCCTCTTTTTTTTTCCCCCAGATGTTAGTACTCCACTTAATTTCCTTTCTTTGCCTTTTTCTTCTAGCCAAGTGTTTCAAGCACTATATTGAAGATGACGTGGGACAGGGGGCAGCTCTTGCCACACAAGTTCCACCGTTTAAAGGGATGTTTCTGCCATTTTTCCCCATACTTAGGATGATATTGGGCTGTGGTTTCCTGTATATGCTTTGATTACAATTAGGAATGACACCATCCAATCCATTCCTCTCTAGGACTGTTAAGCATGAAGGATGCTCGAATTTTGTTCAAAAGGCTTTTTTCATCATCAATTGAGATGATGGGGTGTTTTTTGTCTTTCATTCCTTTAATGTGGTTTGATGATGTATTTTTGATTTCTTTTTTTTTTTTTTTTGTTTATGGGAACTCTTACAATTTCTTTTATTTATTTTTTTTTAAATTAGTTTTTTTTTTTTTTAATTGTATGCTTTTTGTAAAGACATTTCATATTTTTTCAGGATCATTCGCCTTTTCCCTCCCCACCCCACCCACCCCACCCCATCCCCAGAATCATGCCATTCTGCCATAACTGTCCTGCATCGTATCTCTCAGTTTTTTTTTTTCATTTTTTACTATAAGTGATAATCCCATGCGTACAAGCTTGCCTTCATGGCAAAACCTATCTGCAGCTTGTTGTGCCCAAACACCCTACAGCCCCACCACCAGTGGGGGGTGACAGGTTGTTTTGTTCAAGCAAGTTGACAAATGAGTGTCAGACTACATTTGCTGTAAGTTTCACCATTCACCCCAAAATCGCAAGCCCTTACATCTACCATGCCCCCCTCTTCCGCAGGTTGTTCCCTAGCCTTAGAAAAGGTGCACAGGTGGATGAGAGGTAAAACAGTCCACCTCTGGGACTGTTGACTTGGACTCTGGTCAAATTCTGGCTGTTTCTTTCATGGGCTAACGTTTTCCAGGAAACCTTTCGATCCTACTAATAGAGCACACGCATTAGTATATAGGTATTTAAGCAGGAACTAATAGTTATGGTAGGTTACTTTAGCATAGACACAATGTTTGGATATGGTTTAATCCCATGAATTACAATGTTTTCCCCCTTTCCCTGTTAAATATGACAGGGTCTTACTGTGGGCTTATAACATCTCCTAAACCTGTAGAGGATGTAAGCTTGTGGCATCAGCCATGGGTATTTCTCCAAGGGGAGAGCCAATTAGCCAATTAGATTTGGGATATACAGCACATGGCTGCCTCTGCTGCACAGTATTTCCAGCAGTGAGGTGTAGCGGTGCTGACGGTGGAGTCTGCTTGACTCAGGAGACCCATATTTGCTTTATTGGTTTAGTGGCCTTTGGTAACACTCTCTGGCATTCCAGAGGACCAATCTGTACACTTGCATGTGTGTTCCAATTACATCTTTTCCATGTAACGTCAGGTCTTCGGCAGCAGGGTCTTATTGCCTCTCCTCCTGGTAGGGTATTCCCAACTTAGAGGCAAGAGCCTCTTACCTTTGTGGGGTTTGGATCCTCCCCTGGCCAACATCCACCTGGAATAGAACATCCATTGCTGATGTCAGAGCTCCTGTATTAATAATATTTTGCCGAGTGCATAGCCCTAGACTTATATTCTATTATATTTGGTTCTGAACAGAGAGTAATCCCTTCCACAGTGTCCCCATGCTAGTAGTCAATTAAAGAAAGCAGTTTTACCGGTTTATAAGAGATAACCTCTACAATAGTTGTCCTCAATTTACAGTGGGAGCGACCTCATCATTGTCATATTTTCTCCTTTGTTCTATGATGGGGAGAAGGAAAGGAAGTTCTCTCATATAAGAACCTTTGTGCCACCTAGAAGGTAAGTTTCATTTAGGTCCTCATATAACTAGTTGTTTTCATGTAGATCCACAGAGGGTTCGATGTTTATGGGCAATCCTGAGGCTTTTCTCCTTTGAAGTTCAGGATGGGTCAGCCTTTCGCGTTGTCACTTCTTTTTGGTACATCTACTAATGCAAAACCTGTATCTTTCTTTCTCAGCCATTAAGGTTAGGTGACGTTTTGTCCTTGTTGGAACATAACAAATCTTTTCCTGCAGTTAGTTTTAGATTTGAATTGCAAGGGTTTGATGAAAAGTTTCATCTCTTTCTATTCCCCCCCCCCTTTTTTTTATTGTTTTCTCCAGAGACCAGTTTTTATAGTATATACCTATGGACAGGAGTGGATCAAGCACAGTTTCATCAAATTCCCCCATTATGTTTGGGTGACTAGTATATGGATTAACTTGGGAAGCAAACCTTAAGTTTTACGTAGAATCATCTTAAAGAAGAATGCTACAAGGTGATAATACTGTACAAACAGAGAAATTATAGAGAACATTTGTATGTGTCACATCCCAAAGTTTTCTTGCTGCTACTAAGATTTTATGTAAAGCAAATGTGGACAACAGCGAATTATATCTCCATTTAATTCAGATGCATTACCAGTTTTATCGGATTCTGTAAACCAAACGTTGTTTAATATACACATTTTTAATTGTTTACTTTTTTTTTTTTTTTTTTATTTCTGTAATGTGTATCAAGTATACTGTCTGCATGCAGGTTTGTGCACCGATGGTCGTGCAATGCCCGGAGGTCAGAAGAGGTCTCGGATTCCCCTGGAACGGAGTTCCCTGGAATTGGGTGTTACACACGCTCTCGGCCGCAAGATGGGTGCTGGGATCGAACCCCGGGTCCCTCTGTAAGGACGCGGCCGGCGCTGTTAAAAACCGCTAGGCCTCTCTGCCAGCCCTAAATTTACTTTTACTAAGTCCTAAAACACATGTTGTCCTGTAAGACAGTGTCTAGGTGAAACTGAGTACTTGCTGTAAGCTCACGATCCATTAAATATGCCTTAATACGATATAGTATCACCCGTGTCCCTCTCCCACCCCCATCCCCCCTTTTGCCAATTCATCATTTCAGGCTCTCATTTCCCTGATGCAGTCTTTCTGTTGTGCTTTTACTATGCCCTCCCTACTCCATGAGAAATATTTAATCTGGCGTTTTGTACTAGCATCCACATATGAGGACAATTTGTGCGTTTGTTTTTTTGTCTTGGGAACTGTGTTACTTCACTTAACATTTAATGTCTTTCACGCTCCATCCATTGTACCTGCAAATTTTCATGATGGTTTGTCCCTGCTTTTACTGGTGCAATAGATCCATTGTGTATACATGTACCACATTTTCCTAATCCAACTCGTCAGTTGAGAAGGGCACACTGGGCTGTTCCAGCTTTTTGCTATTGTGAACAAGCTGCAATAAACATAGCTGTGCATGTAATCTTTGCAGTAAGTTGGGTGTCTTGTGGTATTATACCCAGGAGTGGTATGACTGGTTGTCAAAATGGAAGCCTCATTTGAGTCATCTAAGGTTCTCCACACTGCTTTTTCCATAGTGGCTGTACAATTTTACATCCCACAGCAATGGATTGAGTGTTCCCCTTCCTTTCCCACAACCTCTCCGAGCATCCTTGTATCATTCTGTTCCTGATCCTAGCCAGTCTTATGGAGTAAGGTGATATCTCAGAGTGGTTTTAATTTGCAATTTCCTTAATTTTTTTACTTATAGTGCTACACTTCTTAAGATGTTTCTTCTGGCCTTCTCTAATCCTCCTCTGTGGAAGTCTTCTATTCAGACTTTGCTCCATCGTTTGAATGATTTCATTTGTTTTTCTTTCTTTCTTTGGTTTTTTTGAGTAGCTTTGTATACTCTGGAAATTTAATTGCTTGTGTCAGATGTATCTGCTGTGAAGTTGTTCCTCTCCCACTCTGTGGGTTTTCTCCTCACTTCCTTATTGCTTCCTTGATGTAAAAGCTTTTGAGTTTAATGATGTCCCATTTGTCCATTGTCGATCTTATTTTTCTTGTGCAGCTGCCGTCTGCATTAGGAAGTCTTTTCCTACACCTATTGTGTAGTCTGCTGCCAAGCTTTCTCGATTCACCTCCAGAGTTTGGGGTTCACGTTGAGGTCTTTGATCCATCTGAGGTTGACCTTTGTACAAGGTGGAGAGTTAGGGGTTTAATTTCATTCTCTCACAATGTGGTGATACCAGTTTTGCCAGCACCACTGTGGCTGAAGATGCGTCTTTCATTCCATTGTGTCCTTCTTGGCCCCCTTGTCAAATAATGAGGTGGCTGAAATTGTATGAGATCAGGTTTGGATCTTCAGTTTTATTCCATTTGGCTTTCAATGTTCTGTTTTTGTGCCAATACCATGCTGTCTTTAGACTATAGCCCATATATATAGTTTGATGTCCGGTATTAGCGATTCCCCCATGTATGCTCTTTTTCACTCAGGGTTGCTTGGCTATTCGGGGTCTTTGTTTTTCCAATGAAATGGGATTTTTTTTTTTTCCAGGCCTGTGAAGAAACTCTTGGGATCTGATTAGGGATTCGCATTAATCTGACAACCTGTTTGTGGTAGGATGGACATTATTACATATTTTTTTCCCATCCGATGAGCATGGGAGGTTTGCCATCTTGTCTGATGTCTTCCTTTCAATTTCCTTTTCAGGGGTTGTTAAAAAGTTTCTGTTGTAGAGATCCTTGGTGTCTCTTGTTTACGGTTTGTTCTAGGTATTTATTGTTTTTGAGCGATTTGTGAGTGGGAAGGTATCCTTTGATAGCCTTTCTTTTCAATTTGGCTTGTTTGTTGTGTGTAAGAAAGGCACTGATTTTCTTAGGTTTATTATTTTGTATCTGCCCACTTCCAAAGCTCCTTAAATCGTTTCTAGGAGTTTCCTGGTGGCAGTTTTAGCATCCCTTAGGTAACGAATCATATCATCAGCAAAAAGGGATAGCTTGACTTCCTCTTTTCCAATTAGAACTCCTTTTAATTTCCTTTTCTTGCCTTTTTGCCCTGAGCTAGGGTTTCTAGCACATATATTGAAGAGGAGTGGGTGACAGGGGGCAGCCTTTGCCGAGTTTCCTACCTTTAAGGGGAAGCTTTCTGTCATTTCCCCAGTTTAGGAGATAGTGGCTGTGGTTTGCTGTATATGCTTTTGATTACATTGAGGAATGATCCCTCCAGCCAATTCCCTCCCTAGGACTTTAAACATGAAAGCGGTGCTGGATTTGTCAAAGGCTTTTCTCCGCATCAATGGAGAGATGCGTGGTTTTTGTCCTTCAGTCCAGTGATATGTTTGATGATGTTTATGTATTTTCGTAATGTTGAACCATCCTGCATGTCTGGTATGAATCCAATTGGTCATGGTGATGATTTTCTTGATGTGAATCTGTATGCGATCTTTGCACAGATCCTGTTTTAGAATTTTGGCATCTGTGTATCATTAGGGAGATGGGTCTATAGGTTTTCTTTTTGGTTGATCTTTTCCCTGTATTTGGTAGTGCGTAATGCCTTGGCTTCCAGTCAGAAGGGAATTTGGGAGAAGTCTCCTGCCATTTGTAATCCTTCTAAACAATTAAGTAGTAACATGCGTGTAAGTCTTTACGAAATATTTAATAGAATGTCTGCGTGAATCCACCGGACCTGGGCAATTTTTGGTTGGAGGCATTATTACATCTTTCGATTTCTTCCTGTATTTATTGGTTCTATGTTAGGCTGTCGATCTCTTCTTGGTTGAGCTTTGGTGATCCAGGATTCAGATATGTTCATCCATTTTCTTCTAGGTTTTCAAACTTAGTAGAATATAAGTTTTTGAAGTAGTCCGTATGATTGCTGATCTTGTTCATTGTCTGTTGTGATTATTCCCCTTTCCACAGATTCTATTAGTTGAGTTTGTTTCCCTTCCTCTTTCTTTTGGTTAATTGGGGCCTTAGAGGTCTGTCCTATCTTGTTTATATCTCTCAAGAACCAACTTTTTGGATTCATTATTTTTTTGTGTATGGTTTTTCTTTGTTTCTATTTCATATTGAACTCTGCTCTGATTTTTGTTATTTCTTCTTGTCTGCTCCGTTTAAGGGGTCATCTGTTGTATGTCTCTCAAAGTATTTTTAGCTGCATGTAGTTAGATCGTTCACTTTGTCTTTTTTAATGTTTTTTTTTTTATTGTTTATTAAACTTCCCTCTTAGGATGCCTTTAAAGGCCATAGTTCCCATAGATTTTGCGGTGTTGTTTTATAAATTGTCATTAGTTCCAGGAATGTTTTATATTTCTTTTTTTTATTTCTTCTCTTCTGACCACTCAATGATTCAGCGAGAGTGTTGTTTAGTCTCCATGTGTGTCCATTGAGGTTGTACTAGGTTATTCTAGTGGTTATATTGAGTTTTATTGCACTTGGTGGTCTGATAAGCATGAAATTATTTCAACCTTTTTATATTTGGTGAGTTTTTCCCTGTGTCCCAGTATATAGTTCTATTTTGAAGAATGTTTCATGAAGGTGCTTGAGTAGAAAGTTGTATTCTCTGGTGTTTTGGTGTGAAATATTCGGTAGATGTATGTGAGGTCCATTTGCTGTGGATTGTGTCATTTAGTTCAGAGGTCTCCCTGTTATTTTTTGTCCGCTGATCCCTGTCTAGTTGGAGTTAATGGGGGTTTTGAAGATCCACTAGTATTAGTGTGCTGGGGTTAATCTGTGCCTTGAGTATCCTGAAGAATGTCTTTATAAAGTTTGGTGCCACTGATGTTTGTGCATATATATTTTATGATTGTGAAATCTTCATATTACTTGTTCCTTTAATAAGATGTATTGGCCCTCTTTGTCTCTTTTTGATTTCTTTTTCTTTGCTTGAAGTCTATGTTTGTTCTGATATTAGAATAGCACACCCGCTTTCTTTTGTACCATTTGCTTGGAAACTTTTCTTCCACCCTTCACCTTAAGTTGGGTGCTATCCTTGAAATTGAGATGGGTTTCTTGTAGACAGCATATAGATGGGTTTTGTTTCTTCTAATCTCATTTCTCCAGTCATGCCTTTGATGGGGAGTTTAGCACCATTAATATTTGAAAGTTACAAATTGAAAGTGGATGTTGCTCCTTTCACTTTCATTATTATCCATTTGACTTCTAGCCTTTGATTTTTGCCCATGGTTATGTTATTTTGTGTTAGTTTTCTTTTTCTAGTTGTTTGAGGATTGTTGCTGCTCCTCTCTTCTGCCCATTTGAATTGCTTCAAGTATTTTAAATGAAGAGTTGGTTTTCCCAGTCAATGTATTCGCATCATCTTGTTTATTCATGGAGATTTTTCTTCTCTTTCAAGTATAGTCCGACATTTTTGCTTGGGTAAAGTAATCGGTTTTGGCATCTATTTCCATTAACACAGGGAATTGCTTTGCTCCATGTTCTTCTTGTTTTCATGTTGAGGCGAGAAGTCAGTTGTAATTCTGGATGGTTTATTCCCTTTGTATGTGACTTCTTTGTTTTTTGTGGCCTCATAATTTGTCTTTTTTGGGCATCTAGCATCTTAACCTATGATATGGCGTGGGTGGGTTTCTTTCGATCTTGTCCTATTTGGGTTCTATGTGCTTCTTGTATTTGTATGGGCTTGTCTTTTTTTTTAGTTTGGGTGGAACATTTTCATCTATTACTTCTGTTGAAGATCTGATGAATACTATTCTCTGTGAGGATCTTCTGCCTTCCTCTATCCTACTGATGCGAGAGGTCTGGTCTTTATCATAGTGTCCCGATATTTTTCCTGGTTGTTCCACTTTTTGTGTATTGGGTTTAAATTTTTGAAACTTTATTTGAGCTTTTTATTGCTCTGTGTTGTATTCCAGGTCTGATATTCCTTGTGTTCTTTCTGCTTCTCCATTCTACTTCTGAGGCTTTTTCCTTTTCTTTTCCTTCTTGATTGACTGAGTGTTTCTAATTCCTTTTTTGTTTCCCCCTTTTTTTCTTTAGTACTCAATTTTCTTTGTTGAGCTTCTCAATCTCTTCTTTGTGCTTCTCATTCTCTTCTTGCATGGTGCTCCTTTCTTCTTTGGTTGGTTGGCTTCCTGTGTTTTAGTGTTGTTTCTACTTCCATTCGGAGGTTGTTTTTTCTCCCTCTAGTTTATCTCTGGAGTTTGGTCATTCTGTTCCTTTAGTTATTTCTGAAGTGTGGTCATTGTATCCCGCTAGGTCCTTTTTGAGTTTTTCAATCTCCCCCCTTTAGTTCCAATGACTTCTCTTTATTTTCTTTAAGTTCTCTGCGTATGTCTGCAATTATTCGTCTATCTGTTCCTTGGGGTTCTCCTCCAAGGGGATCCCATTGTGGCTATCTCCTCCAGGTTTGGTAGGCCCTGGTGTGGGAGTATCCTGTGTCTTATCCATTTGTCCCTTCGTCGTGTCCCGGGCATATGGATTTCCCTTTTATGGTACAAGTCAAAAATGACTTTTCACTATATTAATGGATGGTTTTGCTTGGCCTCCTTCCCCGAGTGCTTTGTTTTTTTTTTTTTTTTTTTTTTTTATGGTGTATTGACTTGGCTAGGTGTCAGGTTTTCAGTTTTGTGTATATATTGGATGTTTGAAGCCTAAGTTAGTCTTCTCTTCTGTTTCTTAAAGGTTGTCCAAAAGGAAGACCACTGGATTCTTAGCAATTCACTGCGGCATGGCGCGTTATGGCGTTTCCCCCCTGGCGACCCCGGTGCCCCTTGATTTTCATATGTTGAACCATACCCTGCCTCTCTGTATGAAGCCAACTGGTCATGATGGATGATCTTCTTGAATGTGTGTCCGATATGCGATTGGCCAGTATCCTGTTTAGAATTGTGCATCGGTGTTCATTAGGGAGATTAGTATATAGTTCTCTCCGTTTTAGTTGTAGCTTTGCCTGGTTTGGTAAGAGAGTGATGCTGGCTTCATAGAAGGAATTGGGAGAATTCCCTCTGTATCCCTTCGAAACCAGTTTCAGTAATAATGTTGTAGGTCTTGTTTGAGAATGTTTTATAGAATTCTGCTGTGAAACAGCTGGGCCTGGGCGTTTTTTTAGTTGGAAGGTTTCTTATTAATTACATCGTCAGTTTCTTCCATGTATTATGGGTCGGTTTTTAAAGCTCTGGATCTCTTCTGTTGAGCTTTGTGATTCCCAGGATTTCAGATATTTCATCCATTTCTTCTGGTTTTCAACTTGGTAGATTAGAGGTTTTTGAAGTATTCCATATGAAGGTTCTGGAGCTAGCTTGTTGTCCTGTGTGTTGTGATATTTCCCTGGTCATCACGAGTATAATGGATTGGGAGGGTGTGCCGCTTCGGTTGTTACTACTGGGCGAGAGGTCGGGGCTAGTGGAATTCTTGCAAAGAACCAACGTGTTTGGATTCATTGATTTTTTTTTTTGTTTGTTTTCCCTTTGTTTTCTATGTCATTTGATTGTGCTCCCCGCTGATTTTTGTTATTTCTTCCTGTTACATTTAGGGTTCATCTGTTGTTGCACCTCAAGTATCTTTTAGCTTTAAGTGTTAGATCATTCACTTGTGCCTTTCTGTTTTTCTAATGTGGCACCCAGGTCTATAACTTCCCCTCGTAGCCTGCTTTTAAAGGTATCCCATAGGTTTTTTTTTTTTTTTTTTTTTTGTTTTGTATTATCATTGTAATTCATTTCCAGGAATGCTTTTTATTTCGTTCTTTATCTCTTCCTTGACCCATTTATGATTCAAGAGTGTGTTGTTTAGTCTCCATGTGATTTTATAGTTAGTAGGGCTTACCCTGGGTTGATGTGATGTATTGCACTGTGGTCTGAAAAGAATGCATGAGATTATTACAATCGTTTGTTTTTGTTGAGTTTTTTTCTGTGGTCCCAGTATATGGTTGATTTTTGGAGAATGCTCCATGGGATGCTGAGTAAAAGGGTATTCTCTGGTATTAGGGTGGAAGTTTGGTAGAGGTCGGTAAGGTCCATTTGGTGTACATATCGTTCAGTTCAGAAGTTTCTTTCTCTGTTTATCTTTGTCCTGTTGACCTCCTCCACAGACTCAGTGGGGTATTAAGTCCCCTACTATTAGTATACTGGGGTCAATCTGTGCCTTATGGTCCTGGAGATTTCTCTTTATAAAGTTTGGTGTCATATATGTCAATGGTGAATTGTTCCTTTGATAAAAATGTAGTGGCCTTCTTTGTCTCTTCTGTGGGCTGGTGTATCTTACATGCCTCAAGATCGAGCGCTTCCTATGGCCGACTCTGTGGTTCTTTTCTCCAGCCTGCCTTTGCCACAGCTGGTGATCTTGTATGTTTCTTTGTCAGATTAATGTCTGCTTTTCAGTTTTATGTGTGATGATGACTTAATTGCTCCTTTCTTCTGTGGAGTGTGATTTTTGTCTCAGAACATTTTCTTGATTTGTGTTCTTTGCGCTGTGTGGGATGATCTGGGATGTGCTGAGGTTGGTGGCCTTGAACTTGTCTTTCCATACAGTGAGTGTGGCTGTGCTCTCTTGGGATGGGCATCTAAGGTTTGCATTGTTTTTGTCCTAACTGGGCTCACTTTGTACCTGCCTGTCAGCATCACACTGCACAATACATGATTACAGCTATTGAGTTTCTTCCCCTCCCTCCCTCCCCCTCCCCCCTCCCTCCTCCTCCCTCCCTCTCTTCTCCTCCCCTCCCCCCCTTCTCTTTTCTCTTCCCTAGCCCTCCGTCTTACCTCCCTCTTCTCCCGCTGCCTCTTTCTCTTCCTCTTCCTCTTTTTGAGACAGTATCTGTGGAGGCCCACAGCTGGCCTGGACATCCCTACATAGACTAAGCTGACCTCAATCTCAGAGATCTGCCTACCTCTGCCTCTCAAGTACTGGGAGTAAAAGTATGTGTCACCATGCCCAGCCTGGCTCTGGGTTACTTAAGAATGCTTCTGGAAGCAGTGTGGGGTTGGATCCAATATTGACTAGAGATGATGTGGATGTGTGCAACAAGGATTTGGGGGACCCTCTCTTGTTCTATACTTTGTTCTCTCCCACCCCCCCCCCTTTTTTTTTTACCAGCTATGAAATATGACAATCCTAGCTAGTCCCTGTCTTTGACTTTTCTGAGTCTTTGAAAATGTATGTTTTCCTGAAAAGAGTATTTCAGCCCTAGATTTGCCATGCATAATGCATTCATGGCAAGAAAAGAGTTAAGAACTCAGGAAGGGAGTAAGGAGCTTGTGGTGGTCTCTTCACTGTGTTCTCCATTTCCGTCCCTTTCTGTTTTGCTCACAGGTTTCCCAGATGTCTTGAGTAGTCAGGGAGTAGAGCGTCAAATTGTGCATGGCCAGGATAGCTGACAGGAAAGCTTATCTCACAGCCAGAATCCCTGATAGATAGGAATGAATTTAAAAAAAAAAAAAAAGGTTTCTCAGCCCTTTTGGCAAGGAGGCCAAGTGTTTACACAAGAGTTTTTGGTGAGAGTTCATTTGAAAGGTTATGAATCCAGTGCTTACGGTGGGAGTGCAGGGAACAGGAAGAAGCAGACCTGTGTCCCAGGAGAATGCACAGCTGTAACTGGCTATCTTCACGTTGACCAGTGACTTTCGAAAGAACCCTTTAAGTCTCCACTTTTTAAAAATATTTTTATTTTTTTTTATTTATTTCTTATGTGTATGAATGTACTGTCTGCATGAAGGTTTGTGCACCTGTGTCGTGCAGTCCTGCAGAGGTCAGAAGAGGGTGTCGGATTCCCCTGGAACTGGAGTTCTCCTGGAATTGGAGTTACAGACGGTTCTCAGCTGCCATGTGGGCGCTGGGGATCGAACCCAGGTCCTCTGCAAGAGCAGTAGGCACTCTTAACCGCTAGGCTATCTCTCCATCCCCAAGTCTCCACTTTTAATAACCCTGGTCAACATTCAATATGAGCAAGTTACTTAAAGACCTTAAAATATGCCAGGTGTGGTGGTGCATGCCTTTAATCCCAGTACTCTGGAGGCAGAAGCAGCTTGTGACCCCTCAAGTTGGTTGGAATGAAGGAGACAGAATGAATAATGGTTCTTAGCCTTTTGTGCTTTTATTTTGTTCTGACTTGCAGTTGGATATGGCTGCTCCACAGTGGGGCTCAGGCATGATCTCCTTTTGTGTCTCAGTCTTTAAATTGAAGTCCTTTGAGGTTCCGGAGATCCAGGAACAGTGTTTCTTACCACCAAGACATGTCTCTAGTTCTGAGCCCCAGAGTCTTTTAAGAGTTGACATAACAAGCAGTCTGAAGCCTTACAGCAAGCACTCAGGGTAAAGGAGGTAGAGAAGGCTCATTCATACTTCTCCCAACCTTCATCTAGTTTTCCACTAAGGCTTCTTGCCAGCTGGAGAGAGAGTCTTAACAGACTTGGAGCAAACAAGACCAGTCAAAGAAAAAACAAAAAGAAAAGGAAATGTTGGCGATAGATAATGTATGTGAGGGACTTAGCGATGGAAGGTCCCAGAATCACCTTAGCTACTTGAAGGAAAGTTACCAGTTATAAAATCTGTTATTTTCTTAGGTTATAAAATATTTCTAAGCTATGAAAACATCCATTTTTTGACAGAAGATCTATGTAGCCTTGGCTGGCCCAGAGCTCACTAAGCAGACCAGGCTGGCCTCAAATTCACAGAGATCAACCTGGCTCTGCCTCTGGAGTGCTGGGATTAAAGCATATGCCATTGTGCCCAGAGTGAAAATGTTTTTTAAAAGTCTAAAATGTCTTAAAAAGTCTAAAAGCATAGAGTATTGAATCTAAGAAAGGTAGAATAATACAACTTTGTAAATTATTAGATTGAAGTTAAAAATTTTGATTCTACTTATTTTGTTGAACTCTTAAGACAAGGTAGAATAAAATAGCAAATTTAGAGGATGAATATATACAGCATGCAAAGACTCCTCAGCAGTGAAAAACCCAAGGCCATTTTAATTGTCAGGCTTTGAATATAATCATTCCAATTCATATATTTATATAAATGAAATAATAAGTGCTTGCAGATTTTGTTTCTGTGTGCAGTTTTTTCAAGGTTGACCAATTTTCAAAAATAAAAGAGACCCTAGGATATGGCAGAAAGAGCCTGAGAATTCTTGTTTCTGCTCCCACCTTTTTAATAAAGGATGAGCTGTTGGCTTCTCTTGTCAAATCCTCTTGTTTGAAGTCTCAGCATTGTTCAGGCATATACTTAACATGATACAATAGAATATGATGAGTTGTGCATGTAAGAAAAGATAAAATTATAGGTTAAATCATTACAACAAATCAGAAAGTTGCCATTAAAACAATGGTATGCCTTTACATATGAACAGAGAAAGATCTCCAAAATCATTTAAGAAGTTTACAAAATAGTATGCCAAAAGCCTGTGAGCTGTATTACCATTTATGTTTTACATAGAAACAAGAATGACTTGTCTGTGTGCAACTGCAGTTATATACAGCATAGAGTTGGAGAGATATGCAAAGTAACTTCTTTTTGATATTCTATGATTTTTTTTTCCTTAAAAACAGTTTGTAGTAAAATTTACTTCCTTAACCCCAGTATCACTTTGGATTTTCTTTCCCCTCCCCTCCCCTCTCTTCCCTGTCTCTGTCTCTTCTCCTTTTCTTTTCTTTTTTTGTCTTTTTTTTTTTTTTTTTGTATTTTCGAGACAGGGTCTCCCTGTAGCCCCAGCTGTCCTGGAACTTACATTGTAGACCAGGCTGGCCTTGAACTCACAAAGATCCGCCTGCCTCTGCCTCCCAAGTGCTAGGATTAAAGGCGTGCGCCACCACGCCCAGCTCTTTTTTTGTCTTTTTGAGACGGGGTTTCCCTATAGCCCCAGATGTCCTGGCATTCACTGTGTAGACCAGTGGTCTTGAGCTCACAGAGATCTGCCTAAGAGCTCTGTGATTAAAAGCATGCACCACCACTCTCAGCAGCACTTTGGAATATCTAAGCTAGTGGATACTTTCTGTCCTCATCTGGCTCTGCCTTTCTTTCCCTTGACATCATTTAGATTGGTCTCACACTTGGTGACCATGTTATCCAGTGTTCTTGCTTTTTTGCTTTAGAAACAAGCTCTTTCTTTCCATGAAGTAAAAGAAAGAAAAGAAGATAGTCCAGAATGACTGCTCGATTTCTGGCTTACCAAGTAGATTTGCAGAGTGCCATTTATTAGAAAGTAAGAAGTTTATGTCCATGGTGATCACTAGAGTTTGTTGATAGGACTTCTCCATCATGTAAAGTTTAGAGAGGCCAGGGACCAGTCAGCATAGTTCTCTCTTACCTTTTTACTGATATCATCAATTGAATATAAATGATATCTTTATCTGACATGTTCAGTTAAATGATTAATAGCCATCAAAATATTTTTGGAGAATTGGGAAAAAGTGGACCATTCCTTAATATTGAGAAAACCAAAGTTTCCTGGAGATGAGAGAGAAGGAGAGAGAGACCCAGAGTCAGCCAACCATTTGTTCCTTGACTGCTTTGGAAGGCTTATTGTATATGTGACAGTGGGTCTACACTGGTTGAAACTGAAAGTGCATACCTAGACTCTGCCCAAACCTCCAGAATACCCACAGTCCAGACTGGAAGCCAAAATCCAGTTTTCAGCATCAGTTTCTACACAGGTGTACAGCACAGTAAAGCCAAGACTTGATCATGCCAGTTAATGTATTCTTTAAAAAACTTTCAACTTGCCATTCCCAAGTTTATATCCGACTCTATCTCAAATGTGACACAAGATGTACTTTGATTAAAATATTTGCTATTTATCTTATTTTTAAGTTTAACTCAGTGCCCTAGTAAACATAGCAACCCCAATTTAGGTCTAAATCATTTTAAGATTAGGGTTAGCAAAAATTTACTGATACTTAGGCAATAATATCAGGAGTGAAACACAGCTAAAGATAAGGAGTCACAAAACCTCAGTATCCATGACAACGATAAGTCAGCAGATTTCTCTCATTCCTCTTCCTGAAATGTACTTTGAAAATATCATTGCTGTAAAGGTATGTGATGGAATAACCATAATTATTTCCCCATATTTTATGGTGGGTTTTCTAAAGGCTGGTTTCCCAGTTTCTAATTGTACCCATAATATGGCAATTAAGTCCACTCCCATGGTGATTCTGTTCTGTTTAGTAGAAAGATAACTCATTCAGCACTTTGTAAAACTTTATTTCACAAACTATTCTTCTGCACACTGACCCTCCGGCTCCTGTAATATAGGGGTATATGTGTGTGTGTGTGTGTGTGTGTGTGTGTGTGTGTGTGTGTGTGTGTGTATGTACTTTGGTTGGGGGATTGCTACAGCTTCCCAGCACAAGGGCATTTGAAATGAAAGCCTTTATTTATCAGCCTTCTCATGAGCTGTCACCTTTCAAATTATAAGATTTGGGAGGTAAAGCATTCATTTGAAGGTTTGTAGATTTTAGAAAGTGTAAAAGTAGTACTCTTGTCAAGACTATTCCTTCAAAGGAGAAAGTTCTAACTCCATAGGCCTGAGTCCTAAACACCCCTTAGCACTAAGTTACAGGATCTGGGTCAGGAATCTGGCCGATTGCTGAATTACTCTGAGAGGGCAAAGGCCCCTATGAACACCAGAATGGAGATAATGAGGTGAGTCACCAGTAAGTAGAGCTGTCTGTTCTTGGTTTCATGATTTTAGCCCACAGTGTGGGGAACATTGGATTATATAGTTGGAAATAAACTTAGCAATTGCTTTCCCCCCAGTAACCAGTTTGGTACCCGTATGATGAATTAATACAGTGGTAGTGAATGACAGAGAAATGCCGAAAGTGAGCCTTTTCTTATAGTCGGTGGGTAAGCAAACCTTACGTTTGGTCTCATATGTCTAAATCAAATCTGTAGTTGAACAAACTCTATGATGAGACAATCCTGCATTTATGCCATAATTTTTGATCCTGAATAATAACTAAGGAGTAGAAAATACCCCTAAGCCTTCAATACATATTTAAGTTCTTTAGAATTGATTACTCAATCAGGTATGGCAGCTAGCTTATGGTTGTGATCCCAGTACTTGGGAGGTTGAGGCAGGGAGGTTGCTAGGAGTTTGAGGCCAACCTGGGCTGCATAGTAAGTTCCAGATCAGCCTTGGCTATAGAGTGAGTCTCAAAAGACAACAGACTAAGCAAAAATCTAACTTCTCCCTAACATTTTATTATACTTTTCAAATATACAAAAACATTTCGAAAGACTTTAAAAGATGTATGACTACTGTTGTCCATATTGTCTCCAGCACACAGCTGTGCACCTTTCCATTTTTATCCACCTATTAATCTAATTTCTCAGTGTATTTCAAAGTAAACTGAAGATGTCAGTCCACTTTACTGATCATTAACTACATACTCTTCAATTTCTGTTTTTATTTTTTCTCTTTTTGATGTAAAATTTATATACTTAGAGATTCACACTCAGTTGTGCACTTTTAGACTTTTGACAGGCTATCAAGTATAGGTGTTATATTAACTTCACGTCTCTTCATAGTTAGTTGTTTTCACACAGAGACTCTCTATTTTCAGCTGTTGCCTACTATCTAGTAAAGCGTTTGAGAATAGCTTAGTGGAAAAGTAATAATTAGGCTTAATTTTCACACAGTAAATTTTACTTTGATGGAGTTGTGTTGAAATTGATGACTGTTTACAGTGGTGTGATGGCCACCACAGTGCAAATGGGACAATACCTTGGTCCTGCAGTAGCCACCCCTCCTCGATGAATGGAACAATACCTCGGTCCTGCAGTAGTCATCCCTCCTTGATGAATATTCATTTCTCATCAGGTTTCTCCACCCCCTCAGGTAACCACTGATCTTTGCTTCATCCCTGTAGTTTTACATTTTTAAGGGCAGATGAGTGGAATTTCGTAGCATACAATCTTCTGAGACTGGATCTTTTCATTTGCTGTAGCCCCTTCAGGTGTTCATCCAGGAAGTTGTGTAGCTATGTTTGTTCTGCTGTCTTGTTCTATTGAGTTTCTGTTCTATTGGTGATCCATCCATTCATTCCTTGAAGGACATTTGGAGTTGTTTTCCAAGTTTGGGTGATTGTGAGTGGAATGGATCTAAACTGAAGAACATTGGTTTTAAAATCTGCTATTATATAGATTTGCACTTAAGAAAAAAACTTTTGCTGTTTGCTTATAAATTCTCAAATCTATTATCAGATCAAGGAATGGCCAGAGGAATGAACTGTAGGATTTTAGAGAAAACTGTTCTGTCTTAATATAAAATTTCCAGCTTATAAATACAATTTTTTTTTTGGTCCTTTTGAGACAGGGTCTCCCTTTAGTCCCAACTAGCCTGTTACTCATTCTGTAGGCTGGCCTTGAACTCACAGAGAACCACCTTCCTCTGCCTCCTGAGTGCTGGGATTAAAGGCATGCACCACTACACCCAGCTACAAATTTTTAATAATATGCATTTCATTCATTACATTTTGTATTTTGACTTGGAAACCTGAAAAAGTATCATTAACTGCTATACTTTTTTCATTTAAAATGTCTGTATCATGGGTGACTTTTTCTATGAGTGGACTTATAGCCCATATTTTTCTTTTCTTTTTATACATTAAACTAGAGTGTGTGTGTGTGTGTGTGTGTGTGTGCATGCGTGTGCGTGTGTGTGTGTGTGTGTGTGTGTGTAGACACTCTGTAAGTGTTGATTCTCTCCTCCACCATGTGGATCCTGGTCCCTTGACACTCAGTGCCTTTACTCACTGAACCATCTCACTGGCCCAGGGAGCCCACATTTTTCTTTCCTGCTAAGGACAAATACTTGAACTTTCCAGTCTCATCTTAGAAGCAGGTAGGCTATCCTTGTCTTCTGAGTATCAAGGCTAAAGATTTGATGGTAAGGAAGAAAAAAAAAAGCGAGAAAAGAAACTGGGAGAAAAGATATGGGAATTGGGAAGTGAAGGACCCAAGAAACAGGAGCAACCACCAATAAATATTTCATGGTGTTGCTATGTACATGGTTACACCAGGTCAAGTTGCTTAACAGTCAGGTTGATGAAGAGCCTAGATGAGAAACTGATGAGGACTGAATTTCATTATCGGGTAGTGGGTTTGGCTTTGGCTATAGAATCAGAAGGCAGCTGCCAGGTGCCTACTGGGCAAGGATTTGTCTTTTGCTTCTTACATTTCTGTGAAAGCAGAGACAATTTGGTAGTTTTCTTTATCCCTTATGTGGGTGATCCACGCGTGTGTAGGCACATGCCCCTTATGTGCATTTATAATGGAGTTGGAGGTAGCTTTGCTCTATTCATTTACTCTCTTAGCCGACAGAAACATTTTAAACATTTATCAGGTCCCCACATTTTTGAAAGTATAATTCAAAATAATCAGACCTTAGTAAAAGAAAGAAAGATGACTGTTCGGCTTTGTCACCGAGATGAATAAAGGGCAAAGGTGCAGCTTTACCGTGTGGACTCAGTGAGTCCTCAAAGCTTCCTTCTCTATATCTGAAAGCAGTCACAGCTCTGAGCTAATAATCAAGGCTGACAACACTATTAGAGAAACTTTGCATTTAGCATTTACACTGGAAGGTGTTGTATTGATAAACTTCACATAACTGGACACTGTGGGACATCTAAATATGTTAATTAACAGCTGTTAACATGTTTGCTGAGCCAGTTCATAGAAATACAGAAAATCAGGTTTGAAAACATGCCAGGCATCTCCTTGGTAGAAACAAGCCTCTTGCTTCCCCCATGTAGAGCTTGTACTGAGCTTCTTATGTTAGCATCAAGGAAACATTTTTCTTTCTAGGTATGCTGATGTTCCCTGATACTCATGTTAGCGTCATCAGTCACTTGAACACTCCAGTAGCATCAATAATCTATCTTTGTATTTGTAAACCTTTGTGCTGCTCATGAATTTACAAACACCCATGTTGGTTAATGAGCGTTCTGAGAGGGAGATGAAATGCATCCTTGAATATCCCTCTCTCACTCCTTGCATTATTGAAACTGATGAAGCGCCCAGGAAGTCACGGAGGTACTTTTTCCTTGTTACACTGAAAGCTCGGTACATAGTTATTGAGTTACAGTGTCTTGGCTTCTTTTAAGATTAAATTTACACATAATTGCACTGTTAAAATGACGGTTCGTTAGATTTAAAATGCTTGGCTCTCCAGAATGTCATGCTTTAATTTTTTTTTTTTTTTTAGTTTTATGTGTGTTTTGCCTGCATGTAAGTGCAGTGCCCATGGAGGTCAGAAGAGGGCATCAGATCCCTTGGAACTGGAGCCAGGGGTGGTTGTTAGCCACCATGTGGATATGCGAGTGCTGAGAACTGAGCTATCTTAGTCTTCTGGAAGAGTAGCCAGTGCCCCATTTTTTTGTTGGGGAGTGTTTTTGAGACAGGGTCTCCCTGCAGTCTCAGCTGGCCTGGAACTTACTATGTAGACCAGGCTGGCCTTGATCTCATAGAGATCCACATGCCTCTCTCTCCAGAGTGCTTGGATTAAAGGTGTGTGCCACTACCGCTTGAGCTACTTCTGCAGCCCCAGAATGTCACTCTTAACAGAAAAAAATGGGAGTTTGGCTACATGAATCAAGTGGATTAGACCTCATACACAGAAAGGAAATAAGTATATCCCGTGGAAATGTCCACAGCCAACCCAAGCAGCACTCAGAAGTGTGGCCTAAAGAGCCTCCCTCTTTTTTAGCCCTTAGGCTTTCTCCATGGAGACCAGGTCTGCCCAGTGCTTGCCAGGAAGAAAGGAACACTATGAAAAAGCACACTCAGATTGTTTATGGTATTACCCACACATCTTTTTGGAACATGGTTTGAACATTCTATCTGAATCATAAAAGTTTTTTTTTTCTTTTTAAAATAGTTGCCTTTCTTTAAAAATGATTTGGAAGTATTTCGGGTCTTCAGTAAACACTGACTTCTTAATGAAAGATACCATGGTTCATAGACATTCAAGCTGCATGATTTTAAAGGAAGACTAGTACTTAACCAAGCAAATGTTGGGCACCCTTAAGCATTCTGTCACTTAAAAGTTTTGAGAAGTACAAAGTACTTGTGTTTTCAGTGCAGCGACCAAGCTCCTGCATTTGCATTACTTCTTTCTGACAAACATAACAAGTTGGTGGGTGAATGGTAGCAATGAGGAAAGATGAATGACTTCCCAGCAGATAATGGTCCTCTCTTCCTTGGCTGCTTAAGGATTGCTGTCATCATGAATGGCACAGTAACCTCCCAAGAGCAAGACGTTTATGACCACCTGGCTACTTCAGAGGAAACGAATGGTCACGGATGTCCTGTCCTACACCCTGAGAAGGCAACAGACCCAAAGACATAAATGCAGTAAATCTAGCCAGTGTACAAGACTGTACCAGATGTCACCTACCTGATGCCCTCTTCGTATTTCCATTCAGAATCTATTTTGGTGATGTGAAAAAACTGGCTTTAGCATGATTCATCTTTTTCTTGGATTATGCAAAGAAATAAGGCCAAACAGAAACTTGCAAGGCATAGCCTGTGTGAGGGAAATAAAACAACAAAAGACCTTAAGAAAATAGCGAAAGGAACACGGGAACAGAATGAAGAAAGTTAAGACTGAGGAGGCCAACTCTGGTGCTGGCAGAAAGCACATGGAGTAAAAAGTCTGCATTGGCTTGATCAGCTGCGGTGGTTCAGATTTCTTAGGAGAGGACTAATAAATACCCCATAAAAAGTTTTAAAAAATAACATTATGTAGGCTGAAATTCTCAGTCTTCAGTGAAAAAAATTCAGTCTCTTTTCTCCCTCTTAAAACCCAGTTTTCTACCTATCTTAACCATTTTTAAAAGCTTAAACACGTAAATTTTAGTTTTATATTGTAGCTTAATTTAATTCAATTAAAGATAACTGACTGAGCCTGGGATACTGCCATCACTACTCAAATGAAACAGAAAGTTCTGCTAAGTGCTTCCCAGATGTTTACTGTGGCCAGGCCCTGTTATAAGTGTTTATATGTACTGATCCACCTTATCTGTGTCGTTGTTTCTCACAGTCGCCCCCTAAGGACACATTTAATTTAAATTATTTTGCACTTAAATTTTTCTGCAGTGAGAGAAATTATATGTCAAGAAATAAATAAGATATAGGCCAAGTTAAGGTTTAAAGGGTCATGAACCATTCCTTTAGGTAAGATTTGCCCCCCTCCAAGATGCTGTGGCCTCTTTTAAGAGTACAGGACTAACTCAAATCATTAAAGGTCTAGGCTACTCTGAGAAGTAGGTTTGTTAATAATCTCCCCATTATGTGGTTCATAATGGTCCTGAGAGGCAAGATCACTTATTCAAGGCAGTTGAAAAGTAGCTAAAGTTTCCAGTCCAATCTCTCCTCACTATTACACTGTTACCTCCAACTTTTCAGTTCTTTTTTATGTATTCTTGTATTTATTTTTTATTTTTTATTTTTTTGTATTCTTGTATTTTTATTTTAAGCGAATGATGTGTACCACATGCATGCAATGCCTGTAGAGACCAAAAGAGGGCATCAATCTTCCAGAACTGCAGTTACAGACTGTTGTATATGACCATGTGGGTTCTGGGAATCAAACCCCTGTCCCCTGCAAGAGCAGCCAGTGCTCTTAACTGCTGAGCCATCTCCAATTATCCTCATGCACATTTTATATTAAAATCATACTCTGATAGCAATATGATTGAGTGTGTCCGAGTGGCCCTATTTGTTACTTCCTGGTTAATAGGCGTTTGGATTTTGACCCCATGGTGTCCTTTACAATTCTCAGTGTGAGCACATATGAGCCTTCAGGATTTTATCAGACTTACCTGTGGACTAGTTAAGTATTATTACCCTCATTTTATAGATAAACCAGGGAGGTGCTGGAAGATTAGCCAACCCACTCAAGGCCATAGGACAGATGAACTGTGGAACTCACAGCAGTCCTGTTTGGTTATATTCCAAAGCCGTTGGAAGCCCTTGGTTACCTCCCAGATGATCTCCCTTGGCACCCTCTGGGCAGATTACAAATATCTCATCATATGTCATTCAAGTGTTTCTTTGAAGTATTTCAAGATTCAAGGGATAACTAGAATGTCTTTAACTCACCTTCTTGGAAACCCATGAGGTTTATGAAAGAATTGTGTGGTTTAAGATATGAACTTTGTGGAAATTGAAATGCTGTCCAGGAGATACCTCTTGCTAAGATCTGTGAAAAAGGAAAGTGCAAATATCTAGGGCTACAAAATAAACTCAGGTTCCTCTTGGAGGTCTGCCTCGGGCTCACACCCTTGTCTGTGTTTCTGTTTTGTGGTCCCATTACCTTCCTGTTCTCTTCCTTGGTACCTTCATGCTGATGCTTAAAGCCTTAATTCACAGAAGGTATGAAAAGCCAATACTAGCTTTAAAGTATTATACTCCTCAGAGTATATAAGTAATATATTTATCTACTCCTCAGAATATGTAAAGTAATATACTCCTCAGTTTTGCAATCAGGAGGAAATCAAAGGTCAGGGAGTAAGTTATCAAAGATGACACTCCAGGCCAGAGGTGAGCAGATCCACAGGGGAACTTACTAAGCTCTGACCCCAGCGGTGGTGAATCCAACCATAGGCTGATTCTCAGCTTGCAAGGCAATTGACCAACTTGGTTTGATGGGGTTTATGTTAAGGGAAGCCCACCTCCTTGTTGCAGTTAATAGACTGAATCTGGAATTGTGCTGGCTGCTGAATAAGATGATGGCTTCTGCTTTTGGCTCCTGGGTGACTGTGTGGGTGGTCTCGCGTGCCTTAGTTTCTCCATCTGTTTTAGTGAAAAGGATCTTAGCATTCTGGGAGATCATAGAATGGAATGTGCTGTGTAAACATCAGGCAGTGTTGTTACAATAAATAGCTTCAATTTCCTGCACTTGATGACTTGTGTGTGGGTCTCCCAAAGAATCAGAAATGGTCTCTAGGAAAAAAACAACCCTCATTGTATCTTATAACAGAAACAGAATCTCAGGAGTTTTGGTAGTATCTTCTGAGTCTCCGAATCTGCCCATCTGTAGAAAGCTGACGCGTGCTTAAAGAAGCTGGAGTACTTGTGGCTGACTTGTTAATGCCTCAAGGGCTCTGACCTGTATGTCTTGCTTTTTTGTTCTCTAATTCTTATTTTTATAAATTTAATTTTTCAACTTAAAATATTTCATTGGATTTAGCTGTAGTATTGTTACCATGTTCTGTTTATCAAGGAGAGAAAAATGAGAATGTGTCAGGTTTAAAAGTGTGGCTACATTCTGGGAGTGATGAAACAGGTAGAGAGCAATTGCTTCCCTGGGTTTGGATGGCATGGCTTTTTCTTCTAGACTTCTGGTTTGAAAGATTCCATTCCCCTTTAGCATTACACATGGAATGGACGAACAGATCTGCTTCTTACTGTAAAGTGCTGGCTTATGACACCAAGGACAGGATAGTGACTTAAGGCCCCAAACCTCCTCTCAGACCTATCTGGTTTTGGACGCAGTAGGAACAATGATGTCCACCTGTGTAGCTAACTGGGTAGTTGTCAAATTGAGAGTAAAACTGCCTTATTTATGTGAAAAAACTGTGCAAAAAGTACTGTATTAGCAATATTAAGATCTAAATTAGGAAAACCTGCTTAGCTTCAAAACTGATATCTGGCAGGAGGATAGCTTCCTGACACCGTCTTAGAATGAACTCGGCCTTTGACCTAGTCCTTACAGTGTTCAGGACCTGACCTCTGGAAACTCCTGTCCCATTTGGAACTGGTACAGGGTAGAGAATGACACAGGTTTATTAGAACATTACTCTGTATACTGAAGAACCTGGCCAACTGTAAGCAATAGATAGAAGAAATATTGTTCTGAGAACCTCAGAGTGCCTTTTGGCTAAAGCTTGGTTAAGGAGGACATGAATATCAGAGGCCAAAATGTGTGTTCAGGGCACAGGTGTCTGAGGAGGGAGAGTTCATGACATTGAGGCTTTCTGGAATTGTTGCTTCTATATTACAACACGTTTTGAAGATCAAGCAAGATGAGCATGCATGTTGAACTTCTTTTTTAGAAAACTAGGCCTTTTCCCTGCTGCCAAAGACCTGACGTTAACATGGGAAAGATGTATTGAGACCACACATGCAAGTGTACAGATGGTCTTTGGAACACCAGAGAGTGTTACCAAAGGCCACTAAACCAATGAAGCAAATATAGGTCTCCTTGAGTCAAGCAAGACTCCACCGTCAGCACCAGCTACACCTCACCTGCCTGGAAATACTGTGCAGCAGAGGCAGCCATATGCCTGTATATCCCAAATCTAATTGGCTATTGGCTCTCTCCTTGGAGGAATAACCCATGGCTGATGCCACAAGCTTACATCCTCTACAGGTTAGGAGATGTTATAAGCCACAGTAAGACCCTGTCATATTTAACAGGGGGGAAAATTGTAATTCATGGATTAACATATCCAAACATGTGTCTATGCTAAAGTAACCTACCATAACTATTAGTGCTGCTTAAATACCTATATATCTAATTGCTTGTTCTTCATTAGTAGGATCGAAAGGTTATTCCTGGACAAACTGTCAGCCCATGAAAGGAAACAGCCAGAATTGACCGAGTCCAAAACAAAAGCTCCAGAGAAAGTTTTTTTTTTTTTTTGCTTCTCATCCACCTGGCCCCTTTTCTAAGCCTAGGAACAATCTTGCGGAAGAGGGGGGCGTGTAGAATGTAAGGGCTACCCCCCCCCCCCCGCTGGATGGTGGGGCTATGGGGGTTTGGGCACAACAGCCTGCCAATTGGTTTTACATGAGGGATGCTTGTACTCATAAATTATCACTTATTGCTAAAAAATGGAAAAAAAAACTGAGAGAAAAAAAAGAAAACTAGACTTTTATTTGGACTTAGAAGAACTAGCTTGTTCATTCAAACTCCCTCCCTCCCTTCCTCTCTTCCTCTCCCTCCCTCCCTCTCCTTCCCTCCCTGTACCTATCCCTCTTCCTTTCTCAATGAACATGTGAACATTTGGGCAAATGATTTCAGCTGTGTAAGCAAAAGTTTCCTTCTATAGTAAATAGAAATGATAGTAGTAAGTTATATTATGAAGGTTACAGAGGTTAACTTTTCCAAAAGAATCATTATAAACTTGTAAACAGTATTTTCATCTGCTTAACCAATCAACCATCAGTTTGGAACCTAGCAAGGTTGGTAATTCTGGACAGATAGACATGAAGCAGACGGGTTTTGAAGTGCTGTGACTCTGCCTGAAGGAAGTGATCCCATAGCGTGGAGGGAGGGAGCATTGAGAACAAGTACACAAGTATCTTAGAGGAGGGAAAACTGTTGATCAACCCCAAAGACACAGAAAGTTGCCATGGATAAGAAAACTGAAGTGGCACAAGAACAGGAGAAGATTGGAAAAGCTTCAGGTGGACGGACTGGTGCTGTGTGGGACACATGTCATGTTAGAGTTCAGATGTGTTTACAGGACAAACGGTGGGAGGGAGGGGCAGGCTGACAGGGTAGATGTCCTTGCTGCCAGGTGGCAGAGTGCTGCTTAGTACCTGCTCGTGAGTTTGAACCCCAGGGTGCAGAATATTGTGTTTGTATTAGAAGAAGCTTCCACTGAGCCTCCATGAGCTGCACATGGGATTTGTTCCATGCTTCCTTCCCTACTTAGTACCAGTGTCTGACAGTTATACAGATCCCAGCGTGGCTGGGCCTGCAGGACTCTGTGGCTGAGGCTGTAGCTGACGTATCTATCTGCAAGTGGATCTTAGGAATCTTTATGGCAGTCAACCCCATTTGGTCTTGTGTCAGACTGGTCAACTCAGAAGACCATTTGTTAGGAATTGTCCATTTGCTGAGCACAGCACTGTTCTAAATGCTGAGGATGAAGAAGGGTGGGGCCAAATGGTGAAGGGCTGCCAGTGACAACAGTGACTGCCTGTTCAGTGCTTTCTGTCCGGTTGGTGGCAGTTCTAAGTGCTTTACTTGAACTGACTCACTTAAACAGTCCAAAGCCCTCTGAGGTGGATATTATAATCTTTAGATTCTGAATAGTTCAGAATAAGCAATTTTAGTCCATTCTTTAATCCCACTCCTGGTCTGTAAGGAGTCGTGTTTACCACTTACTGAAAAATGAAGACTTGGACAGTGCAAGAGGTTGAGAAAATAATGCCAATCCAGGATTCTTTTGTAGCTATAAAATAAAAAAAATTAAAAAGGAATCATTCTTCCTCTGCCTACATTTCTTAAATCATAGGTCAGAAGAATCAATCAGTGCAGTCCTGGCATTTGAACAAGCTGGGGAGTTGAAGAGGAAATGAAAGACTGGAGGGAATAGGATTAGTTTGAAACACCCAGAGGTCAGGGCAGCCAGGAGTGTATAGACTTCTGACCGAGTGCAGAATCTGAAGCTCTGTGGGCAGTTAATCCATGAAAGGAAGCTGGGTGGGGGAGGCCATCAAGAGAAACTGTCAGAGAAGAAAACTAATTTTAGTATTCGAGGAAATAGAGGGAACATGATTGTGGGGAAAAGGTCATGAATAATAAAAGGATCAGAGGAACATTCAAAACACGAAAAATTGCAAATTAACCTTGGGGGTTTTAAGTCTGGTTTATACTTTTTGCTACAAGGTTATTTCCAATTATTATTTTTTAAAATTATATTTATGGAAGAGGAAACCAGTGATTAACACCAGCCATCCTGGGACTCCTGCCATTCTCTGTTCATTCCCACACAGCAACAGCTTCCTGATCACCTGCTAGGAGCACATTTCTGCTGTTAATTATAATCTTCCCAAACAGGTGACCACAGGGGCCTCAGGCTTGACCATCTTCCTGTTTAAATGGGGGACATCTGGTCACCCTGTTCACTGCTGAATAAAGCTCTGCCCAGCAACCAAGTCGTTGACTGTCCTGTAAGGACAATAGGGATAAGTACGCAATTAATTAGAGTGGAAAGTGGGAAGGGGTCAAATGGCAGAAGACTGGTACCAGGTGACAAACAAAAGAGCTGTGTGGCCCAGTAATCCCCCTGCCACTTACTGTTGATACAGGGTTGAAATGCACCCTGGGGGTTGAGCTAAGTCTGAAGTCCAGGCCTCCCAACTTCACCTGGTATCCTGAGGGAGACATGTCCCCTGCTGCAGCCTCCTCGGGGTACCATCCATGCAAAAGACACAAGGTTCCACTGACTTGCTGTTTAAGCACCAGAGAAAACCCAAGAAATTTAAGGCCCATCAATCAATTGGTACCACCAACATTTTCTTTGCAGTTACCTGATCAAATAATTGGTACTCCAAATTCAGTTTCTCATTTCGTTGTTTGAACTGGACTCTGCACGAGCAGTCAGCACTCACATGTACCTCTTGTGTGCTTGGCACACAACTAGTTCAAGTGAGGAGCCCAATTGCTCATTTCACTGTTACTACCTTTATATTTTAAAATTGACATGCTTTGATTATTAGAAAGAATTTAAGTACATTTGATACATCTGGACATGTGAATCTACTATATCAACTGTCTTATGAAATCTAATTGCAGATCAAATATTTACAAATGAAAACTTGGCATCTAGACCAAGATATATAGTAAGTGTATGATATAACACCTCTATATTTGACTTAATACCAAAACTTATCTCCTTAACAATTCCTATACTCTTGTATATTAAGATGACAATATATCCGATATAGTGAGTTAAATAACTCTTAGTCATCTTGTTTCTTTTCATGAATGTAGTTACTAACAAAGTTAAAATGACATGTGGCTTGCATTCTTTTTTATTTATTGAATATTTTTGATTCAGGAGTTAATTATCCAGTGTCCCCAGTACTGGACTTCCCACAGGCAGTATGCATGCTCTCTGGAAGGTTGCTGCTCCCTCCCCGGGAGAGGAAGTCGGGGCCTTCTATGGGGGATGGAAAATAAAGAGGCATAAGTAATGCACATGAGGTCAGATTGTGGTAAGTATCTGTGGGCAACATCACAGGGTGATATGCGACTAATTGGGGGTAGGAGACCACATTTAGAGTGTGTGTCCAAGAAGACCTCCCTGCACACATCTGAGCTGACCTTAAGGAAGAGAATGGCTGGAAGGCATGATGAAAGTTTCCTCTGACAGGAAAGCCTTTGATTGCATCCTTAAAGATTGGATATGCCATGTTCTTTTAGCTCATTTAGAGAGACTTCTTCAGCCATTGGGTCAAAAGGAGAATAGGAAGAAGTTACTTGGCTTGCGCCCAGCCCTGGCAGCTTAGAAGTGCAGATCTATCTGGGCCAGGGGCCAGGCAATCAGCAAGCACATGGGTGAGAGCCTGTTGGCAGATTCATCACCCTGGAGCCAGCTGGATGTTGAGAGTAGGAATGTGACAGGGTGGCTCTTCCAGAAGAATCAAAGCACTTTCCTTTTGACAGCTGGTATGCAGCAGAATGTATAATGTAGGTTTTAAATCGCAGTGCTCTGGTGTGTCAAGCTTCCCCATGCCGCTGAACCTAGAAATGGGTCATGGTGCATGGGGATAGATGCTCATGGAGCTCTCAGCAGACACTTGACAGTTGGCCAAGAACCAGCATTTGGGGTGAGCACACATAATTTTGCCCATCTGTAGACAGTGGCCACATCAGGGGGTATCAGGGAATATTACACTCAACTGGCTAGCAGAAGTTGAAGTGGGACCACCAGAAATGATAGTAGCAGCAGAGCCCGATGGGCCTCCCACATGTCCAGAACTGGGCCTGTCTTGCCTCATCAGGGTGGTGTGTGTGATGGTTAGTCACAGGGGCTCCAAAATCAAGTCTTGTCTGAATTCAGCTTTGCCAATTACTAGCTGTGAGAACATGGGCAAAGAATTCAACCTTGGTGAGTCTAGTTTCCTCTTCCATGATGATGTCATTTTCACGATGCCAACCAAACTCCAGGGATTTTTATGGGGATTAAAGTGCCTGATAAATTGTAACTTTTATTATTATTATTATTATTATTATTATTGGCATTAAGTTCATTACTGCTTTTCCCTTATTGTTTAAAAATAAAGTTAGATGATTAGATTGGGCCATATCTCAGAGGTTAGTGTTTAAGGACACTTTATCCAACACAAGCCAAGTAACATGGTCTACTAACACACCACTCAGGGGAAAAATAACATAATCTTGGCTCTTTCAGGCAGCAGACTTTGGCAAACTCATGGAAATCTCAGCTTTCCTCTAAAATTATTCTCACATTTCCAAGTCTAACAATTTACAGTGAAAAATCTAAGGAGCTTTTGTGTTTAAAATAAGCAAATTGAAAGAAGAAATAAAGAGAGACATCTTCACCTGAATCATTCTGTTGCCAATGTCTGCCACACAGAACACTGTGACATTCAGTTTTTCTGAGATTCTTGGCCAAACATCAGGAGGTATAGACTCCATGCTAGGCAAAGGCCGGGGGGCAGGGTAAAAACATTTGTTTGAACCCATTTTTTTTTTTTGGTAAAGAATAATTTCTGCATGTGTGCACATTGTGTGTTTGTGTGTGTGTGTGTGTGTGTGTGTGTGTGTGTGTGTGTGTATGGAAAAAGCACGGCTTAATTAGAAGTGTTTATGTCCAACTTCTGCCCATCCCTATATATGTAGCCTTAGGTACTTTGTTAGCCTTTTGGAATCTCATTCTCTTTTTTTCTGGAAAATGATATCCAACCTCTTCTTCTGTAGTCCTACCTATGTGGGTTTAGGATGGGCCTGTTAGAAAAATCTAATCCAAAATTCATACTTTGGTAGGTCAGATCATAACTGGGTGAAAGTTCTTTTCTCAAGACTCAAACAAGTTGGAGTTCAAAGTATTCTTTCTAATGTAATGTCTTTCTTTTACTGATTTTTTTTCTTCCTGCTCAGGACAGTGAATATTTATAGTACTTGATAAATAATGGTTTGGAACTTTAAGAATGTTCTCAGGCACCTGGCACAGTGGTGCACGCCTTTAATCCCAGCACTCAGGAGGCATTGGCAGCTGGATCTATGTGGGTTCAAGGCCAGCCTGGACTATATAGTGAGTTACAGGACATCTGGGACTAGAGGGGGACTCTGTCTCAAAAAAGGCCCTCCAAAAAAGAATGTTCTCAGATCCTTCTTCAGTGTCCTTAAATATTTTAAACATACTTTGAGATAAAAACAATGAATTAATCCAGTTTAAAAAATATGCCTAAGATGTAGCAGTTTATGTGTTAGCTAGTACATCTTTACCAGAGGATGCCTCTTTTCATGGAGTCCAGAAGGTATGCTCCATTCTGGCTATTTGTCTGTGATACTTGGTAGTTTCTGGGTATTTGCATATTTATGAAATGAATATGGAATAAAGTCCACAAATGCCAACAGCAGAAATTTAGCTTGATGAGTACCATTATTAATTTTGGTTTATTTCAACCTCATAGACTAATTTCGTGTTCACTCTGTGACTACCATGTATGTATAAGAAGACTGTTTCTTCAGTCTTGTTACATGTACATGGTAGCCACAGAGATACTACAAATCAGCAGGTCATCATCACATTTTAGGAAGCCAGAAGTTTGTTTTCATTAATATGTTTTCTTTTCTTGCCAATGTACTTGGAGTTGTTAATTCATTTTGGCTAAAGCCAAGGCTCAAATGTTAAACTGAAATGGTAGTGGAGTAAGAGTCAAAGGGCAGGCTTGAAAGGAGTAGACATTTCCTATCACAGACACAGACACACAATTACAAACTTACTTGGATTCAAGCTCCTCATTTGTAAGACAGAAGGGTTGAACTAAAAGATAACTAAGATTCCCACCCCAAAAGCAAAGTCTATAGTAGAACATAGAGTCTACCAACTGGAGTCTGACATTGGCCATTGTTAAATACTGGGGTTAGTGTTAGTCAGGGGTCTCTAGAGAAACAGTATGTTGCATGTGGTTACATAGGGATTGGATTTTGAGAGAGGAATTGGCTCACGTTATTGTGGAAGCTAAAAAGTCATGATCTGCCTTCTACGTGGTGCCTCAGGAAAGCTGCTGTTCTAATTCCATTCCAAGCCTGGGAAGCCTGGGAGCCTAGTGTAAATCCCAGCCCCAGATCAGAAGCCTCATGTCCCATTTAGGCAGGCAGGAACGGAAGAAACTTTACCTCTCTGCTTTCTGCCTTCTTTAAGCTACTAATAGATTAAATGGTACCCATCCACCTTGGAGAGGGCCATGTTTTTTACTGGGTCTGTGGATTCAAATACTTAGTGTGTATAAAAGCACCCTCACAGTTCTAACTAGAGGGGCCCGCAGCCAAGTCAGGTTGACACACAAAATTAGCCACCGTAAAAGCATGGGGGTGAACCCTTTAGTAAGATTATATCCCCCTATTTTAAGTTTATGAATCAAAGGCTGGCTAATGAATGCAGAAATCTTGTTGTGTTTTGTGGATTGGAGACAGAATTTCACCAGGCAGCTCAAGTGGGCCTGGAACTCGAACTGATTCTTCTCTCTCAGGCTCCCAGGTGTTTGGTGTACACGTCCATGACTGCTTAGCTTTTTTGTATTTCCCCCATTTGCTGATTTTAGAGCAAGAGAGAATTCTTGGGTGAAGGAATATACCAAATTGCAGCCTAAGAGCACTGGCCACTGCAGTCAGTGTGTTTGTACTTAGGAGTTGACTACAGCATATGAGCCCCTGAAGGAAAACAGAGGAGAGGAGTACAAGTGTAGAGGCCAGGATCCCAGCCTGCCAGCAGGTGTGCGCCCCTTGATGCTGTGCTGCAGCCTCTCTGTCTCCAAGTCCTTGCACTAAATTCTTTTCGTGGTTATACAGATTTCAATGACATTTAACTATTTGTAGCCTAACTTCTCCTTGTTCTAACTCTTCATTGTGTCCCCTTCTCCTGTCAGTATGCATATGGATGGTCACTGACTAACAATGATTAATTACAATTCATTTTTCTAATTTACGATGATACAGAAGCAATATAAGCTCAATAGAGCCTGTCTGGTCATATTTGAGGTTTGCTGTCTTCCTTGGCTAGCAATATTCTGCAGGATAGCTTTTGTCTGTGTTGGGAGGCAGCAGTGACCCTTGGCTCCCAGTCAGTCATGTGGTTCCGAGGGGAACAACAGATACTGTGTTGTGCATTGTGTTTCTGAGCTATGATGGATGTGATGTTCAGCAGATCAGGTGTAGAAAGTACTTTTTCACTTCAGAAATCTGCAGTGTATGATGGTCTAGCTCACACCTAATCCCATTGTGAATTAAGGCACATCTTCATGCGGCAAATCCCTCTTATGTGCCCTGAACTAGAATATGTGTGGCTTCCTAGAATTAAATCTAGAACCATCCCATTTTTCCACTCATTGGTGTGGGTTTTCACTTTAATATCTCTGCATGGCTCATGCTCCTTTCAGTGTGAGCCACATGTAGCCTCAGTCTGAGCGAGGCTCTGAAGGTAAAGAGTAAATCATGTTTTTTTTTAGTCTTAATATAAATATAGGGTGACCTTTTTTCAGAGTCGCGAAACAACCACAATACATTTAGGATATACAGCTTTCCCCAAACAATCCTTTTGGATGACAGTCTGATTCCCATTTTCTGTATTGTTGAACAACTTCACACAGTTTAGGGTAGTGGTAAGTGTACTTTAGCTTTCAAAAAGGTTGTCTGACAAAACATTTTTGAGCAAAGAATGAGCCAGGATAATTCTCTGTTGCCAAGATATGTCACTGGGCTGTGTGTACCTCCAGGGCAGGGCACAGCATATCAGTTAATGCCCAAAACTGGCTAAATTCTCTTCCTAGATCCAGGAAGTTAAAAGTGCTAGCATCAGTGGCTAGCACTCTGTTATCTAATATGTGGTCTATAAATGTCTGTTGCATCAATTTTATTTGAAGACTTAGCAAGGAACAGCTGTATTAAACAAATTCTGTGAACAATCGGTCTCAGGAGCTGCAGCAGCTGATGCAATGCCTTGAATGCCAGCCTAAGTGTATTACAGAGTCCTGTTATATTCTTCATCTATAATTCTTAAATTAATTCGTGTAGGACACACAGCCTGCATCTGTGATCATCAACATTATCTGTCATGCGCCAGATAAACAGATATATTAATATCGTCTCAGGGCATATGCCCCATGAGGAACCTGAAAAAATGTAGATGGGAAGTTTGTTTTGACAAAACAAATAGGAGAAATTTAACATAACTGGTTTTTCATGTGTGCATATGTGTATGTCAAAGGACCATCTTGTGTGTCAGTCCTCACCATCCATGTTTTTTGCAGCAGGGTTTCATTCATACCTGTCTACACTAGACTGTCTCTCGAGCCTGTGGAAACTCTCCTGTCTCTGCCTCTCATCTCACTGTAGGAGTGCTGGGATTACAGAGGATGGTACTGTATCCAGGTTTATGTGGTTACTTGGAGTCCAAACTCCAGTCTTATGCTTATATGGCAATTGCTTCATCTGCTGAACCACCCCCAGCCTCTATGTATTTGTTCTCTTTTTGTAATAATCTACATGCCAGTTTTCAGAGAATAATGCAGATTGTTGTACCAGTAAACCAAAAGTAGCTCTAAATGTTTCAGAGATCCATTAGAATTTTTCTGACTACATAGGATCTCAGAGTTTTGAGGTTATGTTGTTTGAATGCGTCCATCAGGAGATGGCCTACTTTGGATAGTGGGGGAAAGGTGATCCAGGATAGTAATTGGCCATATTGGCATCAACTCATTGACGTGCTTTCCACATCTAAGCTTACTTAAGCCTATGAAAATTGACGTCACAGAAGTAACAAGGCTGGATAGCACAGGTCTTCTGATTTTCTGATTTCTTTCTAAAATTGCCTTCTGTGTCATACCCTGTTCAACTGAGCATCAACTCAAACCTGCGGCTCTTGACTAATTAAAGACATGACCTTCCTGTCTGGCATTGTATGGCAGCACACCACTGCACTCAGTATTTATTGTGAACCTTGATTAGTCTTCAGAGTCAGTTACCTTGCTTACTTTAGACACAGAATTTAAGTAACTTGTGTGAGGTCCTTGCTTTCCAATAGATGAACAAGAGGTCCTGTTCCATCAGCGCAGGTACCTTTGCCTGCAGAACCTAACTCACAACCTGTATCCATTATGTCTATCTCTGCCACATCTTGTTGATTCTCTCTAGTTGAGAGCAGCTGAGTAATTAAGGATTTTGTTAATAAGGTTATAAGGTTAGGTGTTGTTTCTAATTTGGAGAATCTTCGAGCCTTGAACTTTATGTGCTCTTAAATTGCAAGTCAGATAGCATAATATCTTCTAGTTCCATCCATTTACCTGCAAAGTTCATGATGCCATCTTTCTTTACTGCTGCATAGAATTCCATTGTGTAGATGTACCACATTTTCTCTATCCACTCATCTGTTGAGGGGGATTTAGGTTGTTTCCAGCTCTTCGCTATTGTGAAGAGAGCTGCAATGAACATGGCTGTGCATGCATCTCTGTGATGGGATGAGTCTTGTGAGGATGAGTCTTGTGGGTATATACCAGCTGGGTCAGGTAGTGAGCTCATCTTGAGTCTCTTCAGAGTCTTCCATACTGCTTTTACGATGTGCTCTGATAATGTAAATCCCTTAACAGGCTCTGGAATTAATCCATCATTTATTTTTAGACTTTGTAATCTTGGTATATGGGTGGAGGATATGTAGGCATATTTTAGAGTAGTATAAATTTAAAAAGGAAAAATGTGAATCCTGAAATATGATATGGAAATGACAGTTTGGGTACGAGAATATAATTTTAGTATAGGCGTGATATATATAGTATATAATATATATATATATATATATATATATATATATATAAGCAATACAGATTGGCAGGAACAACAACAGCAGAGGAACCAGGACAGGGAACTGACTGAAACAGTAAAGTTCCCCCAAGGACAATAATCCTCTGCTTTGAAAAAAACTTTGAAAAGAATCAGAAAAAGATATAGGCAGGGATGGCAGGGTGCATGAACTCAGGTGGGGTGGGGGGCATGGAAGACAAGATGAGTGTAGATTAGACTGAGAAACCATGTATGAAATGCACATAACTTCAATAAAAATGTTAAAAAAAAACTACAAGTCAGAAAGTGCCTTTGAGGTGAAAAGGATTTCTGTCATTGCTGCCAAGTCTGTGTCTAACAATTCTTCTGCCTGTGTCAAGTTTTTTATTCTTCACTCATCAGGTAATTCTCATTTCATTTGCAGACAGAATAAGACTCTTAACCCATATAAAATTCTTCACAACTGAATGATTAAGTGAGGACCCCCAATTCTTTGTGTGGATGTTAAATGTTCCAGAATATGCTATTCCCTATTGTATTTTCTTTTCCTTCCCTCCTCTTTCACCAACAAAGCTTTCAGTAAAGTGTTTGATAACACTTGATTAGTCAATCATCAGGCATAGAAATATTTGGATGTCTCAAAGGGAGAAGGAAACCATCAACTGAGAGGGTATTTCAGAAGGGGCCACAGCTCTATGTACAGTAAACTGAGCATAGATTTACTTCATCAAATTCTTGTTTCAGTATATACTCCATTATATGACCCAATCAAGACACTACACTGTGTCTCACTCTCCCCACAGTAAAGGAAGGTTCTTTTGGAGGAGAATTTGATAATGATGACCAAAAAATGGGTTGAAAGATGTCATTTTGTGGAGGAAAAAAATGAAAAAAAAAAAGCATATAGTTGTATTTGTAAAATCATTGTAACCATTTATCCATTGGAAATTGAGATGCCTAGATAGCAGTAATAATGACCACATGATTATTTATACCTTAGCCCTGTGACAAAAACTCATTAACCTAAATCCTGAGGTTCTGCAGGGTCCTGCCCCGCATGGCAACCCACCTAGCAGCCTCCCATGTCCCGGAGACACTCAGACAGATGGGGAGTCAGTCACAGCCAATCTCGTTTATTGCAAGAACTACAGCAGCTTATAAAGGCAAAGACCGCAAGGGAACACCCACAACATGAAATGGGCAGCGAATCATCTTAAAGGTCAAATAGCTAGACCCAATCAGAAAAGCTTCAAAACAACCCTGGCCAGGCCTACCTTGCTTCCTTTAGCCCCCTCTTGTTTACTTAGGACCAACTGGCCCGCCTACCTTCCTTTAGGTGCCCTCTTTAGGGTGTTGTTGCCTCTCATGCCCCTTCAAGGTTCCAAATAGCAAATGGGGTGGGTAGGATTATTTTTGACATCTGGGGAATCTATATGTTTGTTCTTTTGCTTTTCCTAGCATGTTTGGGGCTGAAAAGGACTGTTCTACCGATTATTTTACTAATATAGCAGTTAATAAAGTCATTATGCTCTAAATCATGGTTAGTGAAATACAAGGATACCGTCCTCATCTGCTAGATTGCCTGACTCTTTTTTTTAATTTTTTTTAACATTTTTTTATTGATGCTTTGTGCATTTCATACATCATTTTCCAACTCAGTTCAGGCATATTTCCCTTTCCCTTCCCCCCCACCCCCACCCCATCACAGATCATGCATTCTGCCATAACGGTCCTGCATCTTTCTCTCAGTTTTTTTTTTTT